>PVJX010028959.1:0-23379 GCA_004027295.1 Dolichotis patagonum | reverse complement strand
CTACCATTAGAGAAGCTAAGATCAGTGAGCATGGCACCCTCCTCGAGCCACCTGAATTCCTGCCTGAGATCGACATGACCAACCAAACCGCACTGATGTGACTGGCTTGAGTGGCCAGAGCATGGAGCTGAATAGCCCTGTGCGTGGCTCTCCCAGACCCAGCCCTGCACATGATCAAACCAGAGGCACTGTGAATTCGCACCACGCCGCACTGAGGTCAGAGGTCAGGGAGACCAGAAGTTCTTGGGGACTGGCATCAACATGCAGTGAGTGATGGGAATGGGACCCTCGTGCAGGAAAGGGACAACTGACTGGATGACATGTTGGATTTGGGTAGGACAGCCCTAACTCCATAAGGAAGTGGCTTCAGTTGGTTGTTCCCCTTGCCGAGCAGATTGGTGGGATCTACTTGGACTGGGCCACAGTCCTGACCGGGACCCAGTGGGTTGCTACAAATTAATTCCCTGAGCTTGGTGCACACTGATGCAGTGAAGGCCTGCAAAGGTTGACTGCTCGGAGGGGAGCAGCCAGAACACACTGCCCATGGTTGAACTTCAATCTCTGATAGCAGAAGGCACAGAGCAGATGCTCCTAGCCTGTGCCCTCTAGAAGAATTTTAACCAATAAGAAAAAGGGCTGGTTATTGCACTATACACTTGTATGGAAGGAACTGAAAAAATGACAAAAGGGAGAAATAAGAAAAAAAAACCCAGCCCCCAACCCTGAGAACATTGATCCAGGAGAGGTAAATACAAAAGAGATTGACAGCAGCAAACATGCAACATCAAACACAGCATTAGGAGACATAAAGAGATATCTTCAAGACCTCGTAAGTGGGATCAAAACTGAAATATTAATTCAAATTAAACAAGAGATAAGTAGATTAATAAAACAAAGGCTGGGTACCTCTCAAGAAGACACAGACAGAAGAATGGAGGAACACAAAAGGAAAGAAACATTTAATGAAGAATACAAAAAAAACTTAGAATTCATGAAGCAGATTCAAAGAGATTATCAGGAAACTAAATAATCCATAGAAAGCTGGCAAAACTACATGAAAGAAACCAAAGATAGACTATCAAAATTTGAACAGAGGCCTGCAATATGTGATCATGAAAGGGAAGATCTCTTAAAAATAACAAGGGAGCAGGCAGTAAAGATACAAAGACTGGAAGATGACAAGAGGATCTATAACTTAAGAATAAAATATGTGAATGAAGAAGCAGGAGTCAAAACAGAGGAATTATAAAGGCTATTCACAGAAATCATTAAGGAAAACTTTCCAAGCATAGAAAAAGTAAATTATATGCAGATGTATGAAGCATACAGAACTCCAGCCACCTACAAGCAAGACAGAGCTACACCTAGACACATAATAATCAAGATCCCAGAAATTCAGTATAAGAACAGAATATTAAAAGCCATCAGAGAAAAGAAACAGATCACCTATAAAGGAAAATTCATCAAAATCATGGCAGACTTTTTGACACAGACCATTAGGTCAAGAAGAGCTTTGAGTAAAGTAATTCAAGCCCTCAAGGAGAACAACCTCCAGCCAGATTGATGTATCCTGCAAAACTCTCTCTAGAAACTAATGGAGAAACAAGATGGTTCCATGACAAAGAGGAACTTGGAGAATTTGTGACCACCAATCCAACCCTACAAAAAATACTGAAGGACATTTTAGAGAGAGAGAATAAGAATACGAGCATTTCAGGAACAGTGGCAGAGAGGCCTCAGTGAACGGGGCAGACAGTGGAGTGGAACAGAAAAATTGACAACCAATGGCAGAAAAAACAGAATAGCAGAAACAAGGCAGAGAAGATTGGCTGTAATCTCTAGTATAGATGGCCTTGAAATATTTACAGAGAGAAACACAGGCAGAGTAGATCAGGAGATAGGGTCCACTGAGATGGTCTATATAGGGAGGCAGAGGGACCCAAAAAAAGCAGTGCACCCTATGGGAATGAAAGGGGAGGAATTGTCTAAAAAATGGAGGCAGAGGATATTGTTAATTGGCTAACAAGATTTAACATTTACATTATTCTCACCACTCTGCTTGGATGGATTACGTGCTGTTCCAGTTTGTCTACTTACACTAGAATTGAGGACATGGTCAGCTATCCCAAAAATAAGAGGACATATTATGGTAATCATCCCTAATTTCCTATCAACATAATCTGAAGCCCTGTATAACTTATACTGTCTTATTATGACTGATCTTATTTGAATCTGCTTTGTTAGATTGCTACTTTGTATTGACTGATTTTATTTAAATCTGGTATGATTGATAGCATCAAGTCTAAGAGTATAGGGAACTACACTGAAGATGACAAAATCCACTAAGATACCCACTCTGGTTTGATTATTACTTGCTTTTGAAGTCTTATAATGTCTCCAGTGCTTCATTTTTATTAATGTTGTTATATACTGCTGAGACATCATAGTAACCATTGTAGATCACCTTGTATTGTGGTTTTATATGACTTTTTTGCTTCATGCTTTTCTAGGAATTGTTTTGTTTTATCTTGCTTTGTTTTGTTTTTCCCTGTAATACAGAAATAATAGATATACATGTAGAGACACATGCATGTGTAGAACTTATAAACAGTTTACGAGAACCAACTATATAACACATGTGGATATGAGCAACTACTTTGAAGAAAAAGAGGCACTACACTACCCAGTGCTGATTCCATAATGTCATTATGTGAAATCCAGCAAAACTATCACTCTTTGTTCAAAGTGAATTTTAGCTTGTTTTGTTTTTTTTTTTAAGTTCAACACACATGAAGGTATGGACAGCTGTTTTGAGGAGAATGAGAGACACTATGACAGCCATTCTTGGCTTCCCTATTTTCTGGTCTTGAAGAACTGAAACACCCTCCTCATCCTACTCACATCTATTCCATACTATGTTGTTTCATGTGAATTACCAGTATGTGAAAACATGGACAACTATTTGTAAGAAAACAAGAGTTAATACGATAGAGAGTGAATGTCTCCATTTGTCTAGTTTTGGAATGTATGGCTCTTACATTGCTTTCTTGTGATCTGCTTTGTTCTGTTTTGTTGTGCTTAATTTTACCCTTTTGATATAATTGTATGTATATTTGAGTGCGTAAGATGGATGACCATATTGCTGTTTTTGTCAGATCGTGGAGCAGAATTGTTAAGTCTCACTGTAAGAATGTCTACTTTACATGTTTTAACATTGTGATTTGAACAACTATTTCCCAGAAGTCAGTATGTAATTTGTCCAGTAATAATTTCTTAGGATTTTTTTGTTGTTGTTCTTTTCCTTTTTTCTTTGGAATTCTGTATTGTTGCTATCCTTTATTCTGTTTTTTTTTTCTCTTTAAATAAAATTTTTAAAAAATGTGGGAGATTCCACTATGGAATTAGTTTGCCAACTTCTGTCTTATTCACAGTAAGTCAGAGTGAAGAATTCCTAGAAATAATATATAATCTTCTGATAAAAAATAGGAGAATTTAACAAAATGGGCAGCAGAAACAAACTACTAATCCCAGTATTTTGATATATGAGCTATTTGGCAATAGCTTATTATACAAAGACATTTTATAGGTAGCCAATCTACAAAAACATTACTTTAGCTTTATAACACAAAATTGCCTAGGTCTTACAGCCAGACATTGAGTTTGAGTTATGAGTGTGAAGTCACTCAATTTCTAAGCTTAGAACAGTTCACAAAAATAAAGACTGATGGAAAGACTAGGTTTCCTTGAGGAGGAACCATGTGTACATGTGAATATTTCTTTACTTCTTTCCAACTTGACTAAAGTCATTTTTAGAGACCATTACATATAAGAAAAAAGAAATATCTCGATTTTTCAGTATTACTAGTCATTGATATAAATTGGCAAATAATTTCTAGGGAACAAAATTGTCACTCCAGGATATTGATTGAATATAAACATGCTGACTGTGTGATACACAAAGGTGATAAGAAAGGCAAGGGAGAAATCTTAACTTGTTGTTTTTTCCAGTTTGTGAATGTGCATTTTTCTCCCTGAACTATGGGTGACTGTTGCTATAGACAGAGCTAAATACATGACTCCTATCTTTTTTCTCCACCAGGAAAATAAACCAAAAGCATTTTTGATTTCCAGAGGAAACTGCTGAGATGTCGCACCACCAAAGACTTAAAAAAATGTGTGTCCAATTTAACTCACTTGTTTGGCCTGTGCATATTGTAGACTGATTGTGAATTATTATAAACTAAATCAGATGGTGGTTTAATTACAGATGCTGTTACAGCTGTGGTATCTTTACTGGAACAAATCACCACAGCCCCAGCAAGGGTACATAATTACTGATTTGGCAAATGTTTTTATCTCTATACCAATTTGTAGGGAGCATCAGCAGCAGTTCATTTTCACTGCATTGTTTCAGGGCTATGTCAGTGTTCTTGCTTTGTGCTATAAAGAGATTGACAGAGATGTTCATATTTATATGTTTCAGAATGTCAAAATAGTCTACCATATACTGAAAACATTACACTGCCTGCACTTCATCAACAGCAATTAGCAAAATACTTTTTAATGAACGATCTGGATATGGCCTATGGCTCTGAGCTAATAATCAAATAAGGAGTCATTCTATTGGCTGAAGTGATTGCTCTAGGGTATCAATAAAAAGGAAAATTATTGTTATAAGACAGATAAACCTAGGCTGCATCCGGAACCCAAGGAATTCTTTAAATATCTCTATTATGTTACTATACAACAATAAATTTTGTTTTAAAAATCATACATAAAAATCCTGCAAAAAATGTAAAGATTTGTAGGTTTTAGCTATGAAGTTTTTGGTTATCTTGTCAGATAAAGAATCTAGATTAATCATGGTGCATGTTGAAGAAAAAGATAATATGGAACAGTGTGGAAGAAGAAAATTATAAGTACCAGTCTGCCCTTATGATCATGTATAAAAATAACAATATATTAGGTATGTATATTTTCTTTCTGGTTGTTAAGTATATATACATTGCATCTTATTGGTATATTTTATGTATTTTTTAAGAGAAAAAAGATACAGAAAAGTAAAAAAACATCAAAAGAGACAAACAAACAACAAACCATTTTAGATATACATGAATATAACTTTCATCATAGGAAGTTTGTATCTTTACATGGTATAGCTTGGTTCTTCCTTTTCCCCATGACCCTCCACTCACTTTAATCACTCTTCCTCTCTTCATTTATAAAAGCTTTGTTTCCATTTATTTCTTCTTTTCTATTTTTTCCTGTCTCTAGTTTCCATTCTCCCTCCACTCTCCCTTTTTCCTTTTCTCATTTGTACTTTTAATTTATCTTATCTTCTATTACTTATCCATTTAACACTATTATTGAGAAGGACTTGGTGTCTAGTTACATTTATTAATTAGTCTCTAGGTTACAGAGCATTGAGATTATTCTGTGGCTGAAACAGAAAATTAATTAATATTATATATTACCCAGTGACATATATGTGTTGGGACTTTGTATCTCTACCTTTAGGAAATAAGTTAATGAAACACTTGCACATTTTGTTACTGCAAGCATAAAAATGTCATTTTTTTCTATTTAATGGAAGTCCAAGTAGTGTTACCTTGTTTCATGAACTAAAATAAATTTCACCAATAGGTCAATATTGAACCTAACAATTGAATTTGATTCAGTACTCATCAAACTATGTGACCAGAATTGTGGAAAGAATCAAGTTTTTGAAGTACCACTTCTATATGGCAAGACTGTCATTAGTCCCATGTAGTAATAAAATGACTACCTCGTTTCAAATCTACATTTCAGTAATATACATGATGCTGGGACTATGCCAAAAAGCAAAGAGAAAACAACTTTTCCCAGCAAAGACCAAGATAATTAGAATGCACGAGCAGGGAATAATGGATGTGCTTGTTATTCTTATTAATTTCATCCCAGAATAGGCACAAATTGTATGCACACATTTTAAATACTCCTAGAATCAGTGGCATTGTACCTTGCCAATTATTTTCTGTTGTTGAAACAATGAACAAATAAATGAATGTCAGAGTTAATACTAACAAAACATATTATTTAGTCCAGTTCTTTAATACACAAAATATTTCAAAAAATGAATTGGTTAGATTAAAAAAAACATGAGAGAAACAAACACATTGAAGAAAAACAGCACAACAAATATATACTCAAAGAAATTTGTTTTTCTTCAAAATCTATATCCATTTGTATATGTGATAGTTATGAAAGAATTAAACGGCAAACATCTAGGTGTAGTAATCAGATAGGGAAGTACAGATGCATATTTTCATTGTAGTAAAATAATGCAGAGGTCATGAATGAAATGTTAGTTAAATAATGAGTAAAATGGCTAGTATACATTTAGTTTGAAATATATTTTTCCTTTCACTTTAAAACATGGAGTTTCTATAAATTTTATGGGAGAAAGTTACATTAGGAATACTTATTTCTTAGATAAATTTAATTTCTAGAAGTTATTAGACTTCACTGACTTTTAGCAGAGCAATTAAGAATCAGAGATTTCAATAGGAATGCATATGGAAAAGAAAATTGATGAACTATATTTAATCAACAAAAAAACTTATACTTTAAATACAGAGAAGAAATTGCTCCATGGTCTAGGAGAAGAGAGGAATCAGTTGCTACTGACTAGAAATAGATATAAAACTAAACAAGTTGAGTTAGAGGAGACACCACAATTAAATACTTCACATGTTCTGACTTCCAATGTAATAATGCTTAACATAGACACAATACTGACATAATTCATTGAAGATATTTACAATAGGCAGATTCTCATTCAGTAGATTCTACATTTCTAACCAGATCTCAAATTAAATGACTGAACATGCAGGAGACTACACCATGCAATTCTGTGCACACTATATAGTAATGTGTTCAGCATATGAGATGTAATGAAAGATTATTTATGGGTAAAACTAATAATATTGATAATATTATTGATGACCATCTTGGTTATTTTGTTCTCATTTCTGAGACAAAATACCTGATGCCTAAAATAAAGGAAAAAAAAGGTTTATTTAGTTCACAGTTTGAGGAGGTTTCAGTTGGTAAACTGTTGGTTACAAGGAAGGTTGCCACATGAGAGAAGACAACAGTTCATGAAGGCAGAATATAACCACAACAGCAATAGGAAAAAGGACAAAAGGGAGGAGCAAGACTCATTCTCTCCTCATATTTTATGCAGTCTACCTGCTCTTGAATGGGTGTAGCACTCAAATCATTAATACCAGCACTAGACAGTAAACCAATCACAAACTCTAGATTCAGTCACCTCCAAAAAGCCCTCCCTTCATGAGTCCATGAGACTTTCGGGGGGCATTCAGACACAAATCATAACAATGAGTAATTGGTGAATAAAAACTATGAGTTTGCTACTTTACCAGATATGGAATGCTGTGGAAAGCTATACATATTACATATTGGTTATAACTGCAAGTCTGCTTCCTTTTTCAGAGAATTCATATCTTTAGTATAGAAGCAGAAGTGAGAATCTAAACAACTAAACTATTACATTGTTTCTTTGATTGTGAATAAAGAAACTTCTGAGCCAAACAGGAGCACATACTTTCAATTCTCTGGAATTTCATGAGAAAATTCCTTGTAAGTTATATGTGAGCATTAACCATAAAGGTCCCGTAATCTAGAGGGCCAAGTGTGGCCTATTTTGCATTTTGACCAAGAAGAGAAAAGGAAGGCAGCATGCAGAGAAGGAAATAACACAAGCACCAATAGAAAACCAAAAGAAAATACCATAATCAAGCTGTAGTGACATGAAGGAACCATGGATGCAAACACACTTTATATTCAGATTTGAATTGTAGGTAAGACTGTTTTGGTGTTTTGTTTTTCTTAAAATGCCTCATTTTCCTCTTTGTTTAATTTTCCATGGTTTTGTTTTATTTTGCTTTGTTTTTGAAATCAAATTATTTTGTCATAAGAAATCTTGAAATCTGTCATTCTCTCTTTTTAATATATGAGGAAACTGAGTCCAAAGTTTCTTACAAATGTTTCTTGCCCAAGATCATGTGTCTGATAGATACAGCCATTCTGCAGACCCTATACAGAAATAATAGTCACTCTAGATAAATGTACACCTATGTCCAAACACAGTAAATTCATATCTAAAAATTTATCTTATGAAAAATTTTAAGTTAAAACATGTTGGCCATGTTGGAACTTAGATCGCTGATAAACCAAGCAACCTGCTTGCCTCCGTGGTAAGCAGCAATGAGCCTACTGGCGTGCAGGTTGAGTGTATTGGTTGATTGATTGTGTCAACTTGAGACATTTAGAAGTTTAACTAAATGGGTTTAGCAACTCTACTCCCAAGGGTGTAGAAGAAGACCCACCCTAGGGTGAGTCATCACCTGGAGGTGTAAAGGAAGGAGGAAAGATGAATGCATTCCATTCTTGGGAGAAGCTCTAGTCTTTGCCTTTGGTTGGACCTCATCTCCTGGCTTCCAGCACAGACTCTTCAGCTTTATGACACAGACTCTTCAGCCTTCCATCGTAGAGACTGCAGCCTTCTGTTACAAACCCATCAGCCTGCTAGTGTGGACTTGCACGAGACACTAAGGTGAACTCCAGACCTTAGGTTGAATCCTTCGGCCTCCAGTGTGTAGACGCCCTCTGCACGCTTCCTTCCTTATCTGACTCTGTGGCTGACCATCATAAGCCAATCTTCTTTCTTTTACATCTGTATATCTGTGTTATATCTGTTCTCTCTAGTAAAAACCTGACTAATATATTGAGAATCAAACATCTCATCCCCCCCCCCTTAGCAAATGGGAGGCAGAGGTCTGAGCATCTTTTGGGAGGTTGACCATATGCAATATAGCAAATAGGGGGAATTTCCTTTTACCATCTCTGAAGGCAAATATTGTTGTCACTGTTTTGCTTTGTTCTGATAATTACATGCTCTATTAAGTATTCTGTTATGATAAGTTCTATAATGTTCTGTATTTGGTTTGATTTTATTATACTTGATTGAAAGAACTACTATTGTGAAGATAATGAGATATACTATGGTACTTATTACTGTTATCTCGGTAACCCGTTGTGATGTTCTGTACCAATTTCACTGCACTATATCAATTGGTTTGTTCTGTCTTGTTCTGTTGTATTTCACTACCTTCAAAATAATAAAAAAATTTAAAAAAACATGTTCATGGGGCTGTTGGTTTAGTAACAAAAAACTAGGAGAAAATCTTCAACTTACAACATTGGGAAATAGTTATATAAATCTTAGACTAACAACTCTATTACATTTTATGCAGACATTGAAAATGATTTTTATAAAAGTATATAACACAATATTGATATTTCATGATAAAATTCCTAGTTCATAAAAATACAAAGCAAATGTATATTGAAGTTATTGTAACTCTCATAAAATTTATATGTGCATGGATAATTATGGGAAGATTTAGGTCTTTCACTAGTTATTTTTTTCAGTTTTTTAAATGTCTGAAAATAATTATAAAAATTAGGCCTTTATACAAATAATGTGGTATGATTTGTCTATGAAATGAATATAGATCATAAGTGAATTTGTTGTACTCAAATATATGTAAATCATGATTTTGTCTAGGAAAGTACCAGAACATTTTCATCTTCTAAAGTTTTATTACCCAGAAATAACATCATAAAGATATATGATGAAAATTGTTTGAGAAATGTTAGTCATTATCAGTAAAAAAATGAGAAAAATTTGAAAAACTGTGGATTTTACAAAGTAATTTTGTCTATGGTTTATAAAAGTAAATTATTTTATTTAATTTAAGACAGCAAACATTTGTATGACAGACAATGTGCCTGAGCCATAGAAAAGATAAAATAATCTTTACAGTCAAGAAATTTATGGTCAAGTGGGAATATACATATAAAATAATAAAATAGATATGAGTTGAATAAGATTGATATATAAAGTACACTATTCCATTCCTTGAATTTTTAAATAAGTTCTCAACATCTGTCCCATTGCCTGACTCATAACTAAGTTGTGCTTTCCTTTTTATCATACTTTTGTATTTATTTATTTGTTAAAGAGTTTTTCTTATACAAGATGTTTCCCATTTTTCCATCATGGTATCCTACTAATTCTCATTCCAGCAACCATGCTGTTCAAATGACTGTGACTGATTATGAGGCTTAATTAACTTGTCAAAGGAAAGATAGTAATTTTAAGTCCATTTTCACTTTTCCATATGGCCCAAAAGAATAAGCATCTCTCCAGCATTCATTCATACTTACATATGCTACATTGTGAAATGATGGCAAATTACCCAAACTTATCCCCTGGAACTTAGAAATATGTCATCAAATAAATAATAATTAAGCACCAGAGTTTTGTTTTTCATAGATTTACATATTAGTGCTATTTAACAGCAAAACATGTAGAAACATGTGCAATGGATTGCTTATTCAATAAATGGATGCTTACTTAGCCTCAATCTTTCCTGTATTATTCTTAGGAAAAGTCCAAATCATTTTAGATGTCAAATGTGGAGTTTTCATCCTATGTATTTCAGGACAGGTTTCCCATACTCCCAGACTGATTGGTAATCTTTCTCACTGTTAGTTTCAGAAATACACGTGTAGTGTGATTTACCACATTGAGACTCAAATAATTTTGCTGGAAGTTTTGGATAAAGCTTTTCTGCTATCTTTTCAATTTTTTTCTTTAGAAGAATCCATCTTCCCCTTTTTTAGTCCTTTTCAGATATTTTCCTTGGGTTTGAGTAAGTCATTTTGTTCTTAGGCTTTCAGTGAAACTAACCATTCATAGAGAATAAAGCAAGGTAAATCTCTGAGAAAGGAATCACAACTAGCTGTTAACACTGAAGACTACTTCATGTTTAAGCTACACTGGTTTTGACTTTACTATGAAGACATTTATTCATGCAAATATTTATTAATCAATGTGAGTTGCAGGTTCCAAATGTTAGGTGATGCAAATAGAGGGGAAAATATCAAAGAATGCCTGCCTACATGGAGATCACATTCTATCAGATTGTAATGGAAACATCCTACCTGTGAGTGATTTTTTAAAAATTTTTGACTTGAAATAAATTTTGAGACATAAATGAACTCTAAATTATAAAACTTTCAATATTTTATATACAAGAGGAAATATTGCATAAAAATAGCCGAAGCTATTATGGTTTCAAGTTCTCATGCAAATCTATGGATTCCAGTATCTATTCTCTGGGTGTGGGAATATAGAAGTTTCACCAATCAAAGTGGTGCTCTCAGGCAGTCTCAACCAGTAAGAGACAGCCATAGGTAAATATATATCCCAGCTTTCTGTTTAGTGGAACAATTCCAAGGTTCATTGTACCTTAAATTTAATATGTTCATTAATGTACCCTTTACAGTCCTTGCTGAACTTCAAATAAACTGCTGGTTTATTCATACTTCAAATAAACTGCTGGTACTCCAAATCCTTATCAACAAGACCAACACTTGGGGGAATTAAAATTAGAACAGTAATAATATTGCTATTGGTTATTTACCTATTTTGCCCACCCTGTTCTTGGAGTTTTGTGCTATACCTGTCTCCACTTAATATAGAAACACTAGGAAAAAAAATAAGAAAAAGGCAATCCTGATATTTTATCTTTCTGGCACCAAAAATCATCAGTGACTAATATCATCTTTAATTTCTATCAACTGTTCATTACATTCTTTTCACTTGCTAATCTTAACTTTCATGTAAGAATCCATTGCCTTTCAAGTGAACTTCTCAGCTCCTTTTGTATTGACTGAAATTATCTTATTCCATAGAGCTTTTCCTATCCATAAATAGCCAATGAAACTGTTAATACCTTGAGTATCAAAAACAGTGTTCTGAAAGTGCTTCCTTTTCCTCTTAGTTTTATTACTGGCTACCATATTATTATTATTTTGTTTTTGGTACTGGGGATCGAACTCAGGAATGCATGCATGCAAGGCAGGCACTTAATGCTGCTAAGCTAAATCCCCAGTGCCCCCTTTTTAAAAATTTTCTAAACATAATTTATATCTTATTGACTCCCTTTTATTTTCTCCTTTCTTCTGTCCTTTACTTCTTTTCTTTGTCTTTCTCTGCTTTATTACACTGTTCTTCCATTCTTCCATTTTAATAAAATTTTGTTCTATTTTTAGCTAATATTCTGAGTCTTATATAAAAATATCCCCAGTAAAAATTAAGCCTATTCTGTTTCCTGTAATTAATTATTCTGATTGATCTTTCTGTCTAAAATATGTAGCAATAACTGAGGAGCACAAAGAAGCCTGCAATGTACAGGAAGCCCAAAATCTGCTATATTGTTGATCGTATGACTATCACTATATCATGTATATATGTGTATAAACTGAATCCCTGAAAAAGAAATGGACTGATGCCAGAAAAGTTTTGGAATCAACTTGCTTGTAGGAAAACAATGGGTTTTACCTTAGATTTTATTTTTTAATTTTGTAATTTTTAGTCATATATGTGTGTATAACATAATGGTTAGACTGTGCGAAGTTTGTAAATGTGCATAACACATTTTAATAGTTTTAAATTTCCTTTCTCTCCCCTGTCTCACCTCTTTCCATCTGTTGATCTCCCTTTAAGTGAGAGAGCAAAATGAAAGATAGATAATAGAGAAAAGATAGATTTGTTTTTAATGAGAAGACAGATATAAAAATTATTTCCATAACTACCTAAGTTTTCACAGGGTTTTATTTATGTAGTTTTATTCAAATTCATGAAATAAAACCACAAATAGGCTGAACATGGTGACATAATCCTGTAATTCCAGCACTTAGGAGGCTGAAGCAGGAGAATTGCTATGAGTTCCAGGTCAACCTAGAGTACATGGTGAATTCCAGACCAGCCTGAACTACATAAAAATATTGTGTCTCAAAAAACAAAAACAAAACCAAAAATTACACATACTTTCCTTCCTTATATCTCCTGACTCATGATGCTTAAATATTTATTAACCATTTGTTCTCATCTTGCATAACTGAATTAGGACCAGGAGAATATTATGCAGTCAGATAAAACTAAAGAACATGAAATACTGCTTCCAAAATGGCCCTCCAGACTCAAAAGTTAGTGAGTGACCGTGGTATAAGCACCCAAGAACACTGTCTTGTAGAACAAGAGCTGGTAGGGATGTTATTGTAGGGAAAGGCTGCATGTTTTAACCTTGGGCCAGAATAGCTCCTTGGATGCTTCATACTGCCAAGTTCCCAGAGTGAATGAGGCAAGGACAACTGCCAGCAGTTGGAGAGCAGACTGGAGTAGTTCCACTGAGAGGCAGGGACTGGTGATCACAAACTGCCCAATTGGTCAGAAGCCAGTTTCATCCTTAGTTACAAAAGACAGGAAGTTCACATTAGTACCATGATCCCACTACTATAGGGTCTTATGGTATGTTATTGCTCAACTATCCTTAGTAGTTACCAATGTAACAGATTAGAGGTAGTTGAATTGACTGAATAGGAATAATTCTGATTCAGTGGACAATTTATCTGCTGAATCTACCCTAACTCAAGAATTTGGACTAGATCAAACTCTGCAAGAATAGTTGTGATCAGGCAGAAAGAGCTCCTAAGTATGAGATAACTTCAGTTTTGCAGTGCAGAGATTAGAGGAGTAATTGATGTTGAGTCCTCAGACTCTCTGACAAAGAAACTAGTTGAGAATTGCACATTGTGTTTCACTGGGATATCAGATCTCTGTTCCCATCAGACATCATACTGGTTTAAGTTTCTGTGTATGTTTTGAGTTATTTAGTAACATGGGGTTCTTTTATGGATTTATATATATGTTAAATTGCTACTCTTGTATATTTGTTCTTCAACTAGCTGTGATTTAATAGATGTCTAGTTTTTTTTCAATAGTCTCAGCTAGTTCTCCAATTTATTCACTTCAAATGCCCAAAATAATATTATTCATATAATTTTTATCCCTTTTACTAATACATACACTCATCCTCCCAAGTTCTTAAACTCATTATATGTAACCTCCTCAAAGTCAATTCTATCTTCATTCAAATAATTTGTTTACTCTCCTCAGCCTAAAACATTGGCTCCTTTACATCTTACATGTCATAAGGTACACCCTATAAACAAATACTGATAGTTACATAGGTTTCCTCAATCACAGAGAGAATCCTCTTTCTTCCATATCTTGCATTTGCCCTCATAAAATATGCTCTGAAAACTCAAATTTAAAACTTCAGCTCAAGTAAAAAATACTCCAATAAAATCAGACCCCATATCAAAATTGTCTTATCTACCTCTAGTCACACTTTCAAACACCTCCTTTAGTGGCTAACATTGCTCATGCAAACACCATCAATTCTCCCCACTCTGCCTTACTGCAGAGCAAACACAGATAATAGATACACATATTATGTGTGAAAATAGTCAAAGAGGGCAGAAGAGTAACAGAAAGACTGTCATATAGATTGCTGTAAAACTGAATTTGTGGATATTTTTATAAATAGAAACAACTCCAGCAGCAGTCATGGGCTGGGCATCAGCAGTCATGGGCTGGACCAACTCCTTCCAATGACAGCCATGCAGCTTGGGAAGACAGCCAAGAAGAAGCTAACCATTTCCTGTGAGATAGTGGCAGTTGTGGGCTGGGCAAATCCCTTCTTGTGAGCCAGCCATTACACGGGCTGTGAGAAAGGAAGTGCTGATTCCTCTTCACCCCCTAAGCAAAGAGCTGATTTGGAGAAATATGGACTGAGATAATAACTATAGAAGTAAATAAACAACTTAGAGGCTGTATTGTTTGACTTATTTGCAGGTCTAAAGTCTGTATTCTGAGCATTTATTTAGAGGATAGCAATATGAAATAGAGCAAGTATGGGGGATTTCCTTCTAAAGGTGGTAGCCATTGTTAGTTCTCTATTGTCTTATTTTAAAGATCTGTATCATTTTCATTGTTTTGTTTGGGTTGGTTTTATTTTGCTTTGTTTTGCTTGATTTTATTATGTCTTATGTCAAGGGAAGCTATTTTTAAGATAACAAGTTATATTATAGTAATTGTTGATTTCCCATTATCTTGTTTTGAAGTTCTATATTGTTTTCATTCTTTTGTTTTGATTGATGTATTCCATTTATTTTGTTTAGTCTTATTCTCTTTAAAATAAAAACTAAATAAATGGAAGCAATTCTTTCAGCAATGCATGGTAATGGAGTAAAAAATCACTTATAGTACCTAGTGCTGATTCCGTAGCACTGGGTACTGATATGAATGATATGATTTCTCTATCATTATTTTTTCAGAGTGATTTTAGCCTTTTTTTGTTTAAGTTCAACATACATGAAAGTATGAACAGCTATTGTGAAGAGAATGAAAGACACTATGACAGCCATTGTTGGCTTCCCTACTGTCTGATCTTGAAGACCTAAAATGTCTTCTTCATCCTGTTCATCAGTTCCATACTATGCTGTTTCTTGTGAAATCTCTGTATATGAAGATATGGAAAACTATTTGGAAGAAAACAAGAGTCAGTTTGATAGATAGTAAAGACCTCTGATTGTCTTACTTTGAAATTTATGTCTCTTACATTGCTTTCTTGTGTTTTGTTTTGTTCTGTTTGGTTGTGTTTAATTTTACCCTCTTTAAAATAAAATAAAAAATAAAAAAAAGAATTGAAATTACCTCATGTGTACTATCAGGCCACTGTACAATGTAAATAAAAGTCAACAAAGGAAATTTCAAAACAAGTAAAAGCTCCTGGAAAATTAACAAGATACACTTAAACAACCCAATGAGCAGAGAGAAAAAATCAAAGATGACATTAAAAATTTTCAAGAAGTTAATGACCATAACTGCAAAACAGTGAAAATTCTAGGATACTTTGAAAGTGGCACTAAGATGTAAATTCATCACAATTGATGGTCACATGAGGAAAACGAAGCAAATCAAAATGAATAACCTTAAGAAAAATCTTAAGATACTCTAGAAACAACAACAAACCAGTCCCAAACCAAAACTAAGGAGGAAAATTAAATTAAATATGAGGATCAAGTTCTTTGTCCCTATGTCCTCATGAGGATTGGATTTAGGAACCCTTGGCTGCCCTTAACTTGGAATGACTTGGTGTTTTTACTTTCACCATTGGTTGCATGGGTGGTGGTAGATTAATGAAGTCTAAATGGGATTACAAATATAATTTTTTGGATTATGAGGAAACCTAAAAAGAGGAGTAAAATACTTGGAGGACTGAACTCAATATTTGGGTTTACATTATCTGGCACTCAACATGGCTGGAACACATGACCTTCACAGCACAAAAACTGACCATCATGCATGAGAAAACCAATTGGACCTTGCATGATGAATTTTAAGGTAGGTGGCAAGTTAGATGCAATAAGAATTTTGAGGCCCCCCCTTTGCCCTCAGGGAGCCTAGCAGTGAGACTGGGGCAGCTCAGCCTGGGATGTTTGAGACTGAGAACATCGCCAGCAGCTTGGCCTGGGCTGTTTGGGACTTGTAGGCCTGCCCTTCGCCCTCAGGGAACCTCGCAGAGACCAGTAGCTCAGCCTGGGATGTTCGGGACTGGAAACAGCACGGGGATGAGCTGAGAGCCAGGGCTGCTTGGGAGTGCTAGCCCTGCCCTTAGCCCACATGGAACATTTCAAGAACCAGTGGCCAAGGGCCTCAGGAGCCTGGGACTGCCACTGCTGGGCACTCCCGTCCTCCAGGAACATCTAGGAAGCCTGCCATAGGCCTGAGCTGCCTAGGACCACATCTGTTGGACCTGCCCTTCCACTGGGCACATTGGACTACAGTGGACTACCATGCTGACTTAAAGAGAGTTTCAGAAATCCCTCAGTCAAAAAGAAGATCTCATCAGGTTTCAGTCAGTGTGGTGAGTTTACCCATAAAATAGAGGTCTGCAGTGGGTAAACAGAAGCAGAAGTGAAACTCCCTCCAAGTGTAAGACCTTGGCTAACCTGGCAAAAGAGTGAGTATCCCTTCCCCCACACAGAGTACATCAGACAGATTGAGGAGTGCACCAATATCATGCAGTGACACAGTAGGGCCTCAACTAACATAAACACTATAGCCAGAGAGACTTGGTGACCTGCAACAACCTGAACATATAACAGCAGGAACTAAGAGTTGCCCTACATCAATACTTCTGGGCGAGTTAGCCAAGAAAGAATATAAGACTCACCAAACAGGCACAGTAGGAGGAATTCTGGAGACTGGATCTCCCCTTCATGGTGGTACTCAGCAATTTGACAATCATAAACCACACAGTAGAACCCTAAAACACACACTGCACAAAGTTGTGACTATTGGAATAGACAGACTAGAAAATCATGCAAATCACCCAAAAACTAACTGAAAAAGCAAAATGCAATCTCAAACATCTAGTCCATCAGAGGCAAGTGCAGGTGATAATGAAATAGAGGACCCTAAAATTCATACAGCAGAAATTGCTGAAAAGATAGCAAATGAAGTAAAGAAGCAAATCCAAGGGGCTATAGAGGAACTTAAAATAGAAATAATGTCTTATGTAAAGACAAAAATAACAACCTTAGTAAATGAGCTGCTCAACATAGAGAAGAAATAGATAAGAAACTACAGGAGCATGGGAAATTGATTGAAACTTTGAATGAACAATGCAGAAAACAAGCAAAATTTACAAAACAAATTGAAAGAGATATGCATGATAAAAAAACCTGCACTGAAAGCCTGCAAAGCCATTTAAATGAAGCTGAGGATAGAATTTCAGACCTTGAGGACAAGATCATAGATACTGATCTTGAAAGGGTAGAACTTATACAAACAACAAAGCAACATGAAATGCCAACCCAGCAGTTTCAAGATGATGCCAGGAGAAGGAATGTTAGATTAATAGGCATCAGTCAGGAGGCAGGAGACAATGCAAATGATATAACTAACCTGTTCACAGAAGTAAAGGCAGAAAAATTTCCAAACATGGGGGGAAAATTGGATATACAAATAAGTCAGGCATGTAGAAGGCCAAATAGTCATAACCAACATAAACGTACACCCAGACATATAACAATTAAGATCTCAGACCTACAGCATAAAAACCAAATACTAAAAACTGTTAGAAAAGACACAACTCACCTATCAAGGAAAGCCTATTAGAATGACAGAAGACTTCTCAGCACAAACCTTCATGTTAAGACAAGTTTGGAGTGAAGTATTTCAAGCCCTAAAATAAAACAACTTTCAACCCAGAATGATATACATAGCAAAACTGTCTTTCAAATTTAATGGAGAAGCAAGATACTTCCATGACAAAGAACAACTAAAGAAATTCATATCCACCAAACCAACATTAGAAAGAGTGAAAAAGGACATCTAAGACAGGGATAAAAATGACCACAATCTCCAGAACAAGAACAGAAAGAAATCATCAGGCTGGTCAAGAAAGTAAAAATGGGAGAAAAACAGGAAACTAACAAAAGTAACACAACATGGCAAATTAAAGCCACTATATACCTGTGATATCTATAAATGCAAATGGGCTCAATTCACATATAAAAAGAAACAAGTTGAAGGAATGGATCAAGAAATAGGACCCCACAAGATGCTGAATACAAGAAATGCATCTGACTCAAAAAGAAAGTCATAGATTAAAAGTCAAAAGATGGAAAACCATATTCCATGAAATAGGAACCCAGAAAAAGGGAGGGGTAATGATTCTATTTGAAGACAATGTGAACTTCAACCCTAAAATGATTAAAATGGACAAAGAAGGTCACTACATACTCATAAATTGAAAAATTCAAGATGAAGAACTAACAATTATAAATATATATATGCATCAAACACAATAGCACCCAACTATATAAGACAGATACTAAAGGACATGAAAAGCCAAATACACAAGAACACAATTATTCCAGGTGACCTTAACAGCCCACTGTCACAAAGAGAGAGATCAACTACACAAAAAATCAGCAAGAACTAATAGAACTGACTCATAACTGTGAGCAATTGGACTTAGTAGTTGTTTCCAGAGTGTTCCACCCAAGCACATCAGAATACACATTCTTCTCAGCTGTCCATGAGACATTCTCCAAAATAGACCATATATTATCCCATAAAATATTCTTAAGTCATTGCAAGGGTGTTGAGATTGTCCCATGCGGCTGGGGATTTAGCTCAGCGGCATAAGCGCCTGCCTTGCAAGCAGGCAGTCGTGAGTTCGATCCCTGGTACAGGTAAAAAAAAAAAAAAAAAAAAAAAAAGATTGTCCCATGCATACTATCTGACCATAGCACACTGAAATTGGAAATTAACATAAAAAGAAACTGCAAAACTGGCATAAATACATGGAAATTAAATATACAACCTTTTGAACAACCAGTGGGCTGCAGATGAAATAAAAGAAGAAATAAAGCAATACCTACAATTCAATGATAATGCAGAAACAACCAACTGTAATCAGTGAGATGCAATGAAAGTGCTCTTAAGAGGGAAATACATAGCAATAAATTGTCATATAAAGAAAACAGAATGAGCACAAATAAACAGTCTAATGCTGCATCTCAAGCTTCTAGAAAAAGAAGAGCAAGTTATATCTAAAACTCATAAATGAGAGAATATTGTAAAGATTACAGTAGAAATCAATGCAATTGAAACTAAAAAAACAATACAAAGAATTAATGAATCAAAAAGCTGTTTTTTGAGAGAGTAAACAAAATTGACAAACCTATAGCTAACCTTACAAAGAAAAAGAGAGAAAAAATCCAAATTCATGCAATAAGTACTGAAAAGGGGGAAATTACTACAGACCCCATGGAAATTCAAAAGATCATGAACACCTACTTTGAAAAATCTCTACTCATACAGACAGGAAAACACAGAGGAAATGGACAGATTTCTACAAACATATGAATTAACAAAACTCAACCAAGAAAATATAGCAATTTGGAATAACCCAATATCAGCTATTGAATTTGAAAACGTAATAAAAAAATTGCCAGCAAAGAATAGCCCAGGTCCTGATGGATTCACAGATGAATTCTATAAGAAATTTAGAGAAGACTTGATGCCAATAATCCTTAAAATTGTCAATGTAATGGAAAAGAAAAAATTCTCCCTAATTCATTCCTAGAGGCAAGTATTACTCTCATAACAAAACAAGAGAAAGACCCAACCAAAAAGGAGTACTATTCACCAGTCTCACTAATGAACATAGATGCAAAGATTCTCAATAAAATACTAGCAAATAGAATGCAGCAAATCATCAAGAACATTATACATCATGACCAAGTGGGGTTCATTCCAGGAATGCAGGGATGGTTTAACATATGCAAATCAATAAATGTAAAACACCACTTCAATAGAGCCAAAACCAAAATACACATGTTCATCTCAGTAGATGCAGAAAAAGCTTTTGATAAGGTCCAAAACATGTTCATGATAAAAACCTTTCAGAAACTCAGAATACACAGTGTCTACCTCAACCTTATAAAGACCATCTATGACAAACCAAAAACCAATATTACAGTAAATGGACAAAAAATGAAAGCTTTCACTTTAAAATCAGGAGCAAGACAAGGATGTCCACTATTGCCACTCTACATAGTATAGTTCTGCAAACAGTAGCCAGTGCAATCAGACAAGTGAGAGAATTAAGAGGAATGAAGATAGGAAAGGAAGAATTTAAACTATCACTATTTGCAGATGATATGATACTCTATGTAGAAGACCCAAAAAATTCCATTAAAAGACTACTAGAGGTAATAAACACATTCAGCAGTGTAGCTGGACACAAAGTCAGTGCTCAAAAATCAATAGTATTCCTTTTCACAAACAAGAACCTCACTGAGAGAGAAATTATGGAAATATCGCCCTTCAAATTAACATCTAAAAAAAATGAAGTACTTAGGAATCAATCTAACTAAAAATGTTAAAAAATCTATTTGCGGAAAATTATCTTATGCTAAAAAAGGAGATTGAAGAGGATATTAGAAGATGGAAAATGTTTCAGCTTTTTGCTAGGAAGAACCAACATTGTGAAAATGGCCATACTAGGCAAACTGTTACACAGATTTAACGCAATCTCAATCCAAATACAATTGACATACCTCACAGATCTAGAGAAACCACACCTCAAATTTATTTGAAACCAGAAGAAACCTAGAATAGCAAAGGCAATTCTAGGCAATAAAGGCAAGGCAGGAGGCATCTCAATTCCTGACTTGAAACTATACTACAAAGCCACAGTGATAAAATCATCATGGTACTGTCAAAGAAATAGCCCTGATGATCAATGGAACAGATTGGAAAATGCAAGCATAGGTACAAAGACACTCAGCCACCTCATATTTGACAAAGGAGCTAAACATGTTCACTGGAGGAAGGATAGCCTCTTTAATAAATGGTGTTGGAAAAATTGGCTCTCGACATGCAGAACACTGAAACTAGATGCACGCCTATCACCATGCAGAACACTAAAGGCTAAATGGACCAAAGACCTAAACATTAAAACAGAAACCCTAAATCTACTAACAGATAACGTATGTAGAAATCTTAGAGACATAGGTATAGGTGGAGAATTCATGAACAAAACGCAAACTGCACGGGAAAAACTTCAGACAATCAACAACTGGGATCTCGTACTATTGAAAAGTTTCTGCACTTCAAAAGAAATCACCATCAGAGTGAAGAGAAAACCCACAGCATGGGAAAGAATTTTAACCAGCAACTCCTCAAAGGATTTATATCAAGATCATATAAAGAATTCAAAAACATCAAGCCCCCCAAATTCAAAGACCCTCTCCAAAAATGGGCAGCTGAGATGAACACACAGTTCCCATATGAAGATATACAAATGACAAGCAAATACATGAAGAAATGTTCACCATTACTGGTCATTTGAGAAATGCAAATTAAAACAACAGTGAGATATCATCTCACACCAGAAAGAATAACTGCCATCAAGAAATCAACTGATAACATATGTTGGCAAGGCTATGGGGAAAAAGGAACACTGCTCCACTCTTGGTGGGTGTGTAGATTGGTACAACCACTGTTGTACCACAATCTGTACCACAGTCTGTACCACTGTACCACAATCAATATGGAGAATTCTCAGAAGGCTAGGACTGAGATCTCCATGAAACCCAACTATTCCCCTTCTGGGTATTTTCCCAGAAATACTGAAAAGGTCATATCACAGTGATGTATGTGCACCGATGTTCATAGCAGCACAATTTGTAATAGCTAAATCCTGGAAACAACCAAGATGCCCATCTTTTCGCACTGCAGAGTGGATGAAAAAGATGTGGTGTGTTTTTACACAATGGAATATTACTCAGTTATAAAAAGGATGATCTTGAGGCCTTCATAGGGAAAGACATCTTGAGACTATCCTCATTAGTGAAATAAATAAGAATCATATTTATAAATATAACATTGTGTCTCTAGTGCAAAAATAATAAGAACTGTAGGAGTAATAAAACCCAGAATGTGTAACTGCTACTGTAAAAAATAGAGGAAAAGAAAGTGTTCTAAAGATATAACTGCATGTGTGTTTAAGTGTGTAAGATGGATGACAATATTACTGTTTTCTTAAATGTTGAGCAGAAACATTAACAGTCTCATTGTTTAAATGTGTACTTTGTATGTTTTAACACTTTGTTAAAATGTTTAACATACAAATGTTTAACTTTGTATGTTTAACACTTTGCATGTAAACATACAAGTAAAACATACTTTGTATGTTTTAACATTGTAACTTGAACAACTGTTTCCAATGATGAGAGTATGTAAGTTATCAAGTCACGATTTCTTAGTGTTTTTGTGGTGTTTTTGTTTTCTTTCCTCTTTGGAATTCTGTATTGTTGCTACACTCATTCTGTTTTGTTTGGTTGTTTTTTTTTTCCTCTTCTCTTTAAATAAACAAAAAGAAGAAAATCTCTAATCACTTAGACAGGAAAACCCAGAGGAAATGGACAGATTTCTAGAAACATATGAACTACCAACTCTCAACCAGGAAGATATGGCAACTTTGAATAACCCAATATCAGCTATTGAAATTGAAAACATAATAAAAATGGCCAATAAAGAAAAGCAAAAATATAAGCCAAAATAGAAAAGAATTCTATAAGAAATTTAGAGAAGACTTGATGCCAATACTCCTTAAAATCTTCAATGAAATTGAAAACAAAAAATACTCTCGGAGGAAAAAAAGATGGCGGACTGGTAGGTAGCAAGAAAGAGATCCTCCCTGAGAGAGACAGCTCAAATGCCAGAATAAAACACCCTGGAGAGACCCAAACAGAGAGAGATGGACTCTCACAACCCAGGAAGAAACTAAAGTTGAAAAAACCCGCTCGAATATGAGG
>PVJX010028958.1:0-23380 GCA_004027295.1 Dolichotis patagonum | reverse complement strand
AAGGTATGGACAGCTGTTTTGAGGAGAATGAGAGACACTATGACAGCCATTCTTGGCTTCCCTAATGTCTGGTCTTGAAGACCTGAAATGCCCTCCTCGTCCTGCTCAGATCAATTCCATACTATGTTGTTTCATGTGAATTCCCTGTATGTGACAATATGGACAACTATTTGGAAGAAAACAAGAGTCAATATGATAGTGAATATCTCCAATTGTCTAGTTTTGAAATTTTTGTCTCTTACATTGCTTTCTTGTGATCCACTTTGCTCTGTTTTGTTGTGTTTAATTCTACCCTTTTGATATAATTGCATGTATATTTGCATGGGTAAGATGGATGACCATATTGCTGTTTTTGCCAGATTGTGGAGCAGAACTGTTAATAGTCTCACTGTTTGAATGTCTACTTTACATGTTTTAACTTTGTAAATTGAACAACTATTTCCAAGAAGTCAGTATGTAATTTGTCAAGCAATAATTTCTTAGGTTTTTTTGTTGTTGTTCTTTTCCTTTTTTCCTTAGAATACTGTATTGTTGCTACCCTTTATTCTGTTTTGGTTTTTTTTGTTTTTCTCTCTTTAAATAAAATTATTTTTAAAAAAACAGCATAGTACCAGTGAAAAAATAGACATTAGGAACAGTAAAACAGAATAAAGGAAGCAGAAACAACCCCATTTATATCCAGCTATTAAATCTTTGAGAAAGGATCCAAGAATATATGCTAAAGGAAATATTAGCCTCTTTAATAAATGATGCTGGGAAAATTGGCTATTCACATGTCGAAAATTGTGTCTAAACTTAATGTGCTAAACTAAAATCAAATGGATTAAAAATCTAAATATTAAAACAAAAACACTCAATCTGCTGTAAGATAAAACAGATACAACTCTTGAAGACATAAAGTGTAGGCAAGGACTTTTTGAACAGAGCCACAAAGGCATAAGAAATAGTATGAAGAACCAACAAATTGGATTATATCAAATTAAAGTTTTCTGCACAGCAAAGGAAATATGCATCAGAGTGAATATATAACCCACAGAATGGGGAAAAAATTTCCAGATATTCCATATAGAATATGTAAAGAACTCATAAAATTAGATTTATCACCAAAAAAAAAAAATCAATGAATAGTTCTCAAAAGCAATGTACAAATGGCCAAAAAAATACCTGAAAAAATGTTCAACATTTCTAGCCATGAAAGAAATGCCCATTAAAGCAAAACTGAGGTTCCAGAAAGAATGGCTGTCATCAAGAAATAAAATAATAACAAATGCCAGGAAGGCTACGGGGGAAAAGGAACTCTTCCACATTGTTGGTGAAAATGTGAGCTAGTACCATTGAAATCAATAGGGAGATGCCTCAAAAACACTAGAACTAGAAATTCCACTTCACCCAGTTATTCTGCCTTTTGGTATCTTCTCAAAAGAGTTAAAGACATCACAGCACAGTGATACCTGCATACCCATGTTTATAGCAGCACGAGTCACCATAGCTGAATCTTGGAAACAGCCTATATGCTCAACAGATGAATGGATAAAGAAAATGTAGTATTTACATACAGTGGAGCACTCCTGTGCCACAAAGAAGGGTGAACCTGAGTCGTTTGTAAGAAATAAGGATGTACTGTGAGATCGTAATGTTAAGTGAATTAAGTCAGATGCACAATCTTAAATATCACATGGTTTCACTCATATGAGAACCCTAGATTATAAATATAGAGCAAAATGAAAGCCAGATAGCAGGAAATAAGATGATCTTTTTCACGTGTGAAGTGGAACAAGCAATGGAGGGAGAGAAGAGGAAAGAAGGAAAAGGGATGAAAACAGAACTGGAAAAATGGAGACAGGGCTTTTGTAATTCTGGGGATCTTTGACAGATGGAAGGAGCAGGGAGGGAGGGGAAGGAGTGAGGGACCAAAGATGAATTAACATGTATTGTGTGCAATTACCAACTCCTCACAGTAAATGGAATCATGTACTGCAAACATGTACCAATAAAAACAAAAATAAGAAAGAAGGTAAAAAATAAATGAACAAATAATTTTGATCTCTGATATCTGACATTTTAAACTCTTTCTTTTTATGCATCAAGCTATTTGTATGTCCGCACCCTGGTTCTGGTGGTTTCATAGTCCATCAATCCAAGAACGGATTTTTGCTTATTGCATTTTCATTTGGATTTTCTTTCCTCAGCTAGGCCAGGGGATGTTACAGTGCAAACACAAGGAGAACCATGATGAGGCCATGGTCCCTGCATCCCTGGGTGTATGTAGTGTCTGCACTTCCAAGTGAGAGGGCAGCTAGCAGGAAAGGTCTCAATTACATTAACATAAGAATTGTCACTATTTTGAAAGCCCTAAGGGTGAGTCTGTTTCTTATAAGCAGTAGGACATAGGCACTTTGGGTATTTTTTAGCAGAGATACAGAAGAGTCAAAAGATGTTTAGACCTTTTCTGAGCAAGTGGGAAAATGTCAGAATGTATTTTTCCCTCATCAAGGTGGTCCAAGCAGTGCTTCTCAGCTGGACGTGCCCACTCGTGATATCTGAGGTTTTCCTTACTGCTAACTCCCATTCTACAAGTAGGTCTTGGTCGGAGCCTAAATGTGTGAATTTCCAAAAAGCTCCTAACAGAAGCCCTCAGTGTTAGGCCATCTAATACCTTTTGAATGGCAAAGACTTAATGACCACGGGAACATAGGCTGTGTGGGTTCTTAAGAGTCAGTGATAGCTCTAATCCTAAACTGTGCTTTGTGGGTGTCCCTCCCCTCAACGCTGGCTGGCCCTAGAGAGACACAAAACCCTGACTCAGCATATTATCACCTGAGCTTTGGAGAGGCCCATGCAACCAAGCAACAGCCTCCAATTTGTTGGCTATTACCGTAAACAGCCTATTTCAGTTCTCTGCCTTGACTGGTCCCAGAGGGTACAAGATCTACATTACCATTACCCATGATACCCAGCAGAAGAGCAATTACAATATTCTCTGTACTTCTCTGTGATTCTGAATAAAGCTGCAGACTAGTGCTTTCCAAACCTGTCTGTACACTGGGTTCAACTGGGGAGTTTAAAAAACTGTAGATGTCTAGTCTCCCAGATGCTGTGATTTAACTGCTCTGTGGCACATTCTGGGCTTTGGACTTTCTTTTTAAGGAGTGTCCAGTGACTTTAACATCAAACAAGTGACTTTAACATCACTGTTATATGCTATTTTGATTGAGTGAAGGTGATGAGACAGAAACTGTAGTTTTCTGAAGACCTTAGAGAGCTTCCTCTTAATTGATCATTAATTACCTGTTCATGCATGTATTTGTGCAACAACTAATTACCAAGGACAGACTTTGTGCCAGAGCCATGCTGGAATTCTTAGTCTTCAAAGAGGAAAGACAGGGTCCCTGCCCTCACAGGGTTTCTAGTCAGAGGAGGTAATGCACATGAGTAATAGACAACTGAAGCACCCTATAATGAAGTCACCTGCGAGGGACTGGAGGCCAGATCATTAAACTAAGGCTATCACATCACCGAGTACTGTTGTTTCTTCTAAATACCACTCACAGTGTCCTCTCATGTATGTAGGGTATGTATATCCACATACCCTAAACTGCTTGTTTAAATTCTCGTTATTAATGAATGTGACAACTTCTTAATTATTTCTCCTATCTTAAACCATGAGGGGGACACATTGTGAGACATGTGTTCTTTGATTTTGCTATTGTGCACATATCATAGAGTACACTTACAAAAACCATGGCGGCTATTACAACGTCACTAGGCGCTGTAATCTTAGGGGACTGTGATTGGATGTGTGTCCATCACTGACCTTAATGTGATTATGCAACACAGCTATAGCTCTATGAGACCGCTGTGGAAGACCTGAGGGGGGCACAAGCTGGGCTCATGAGATTTCGGGAAATCAGGTAGCAATTCTGATAGGAGGAGAATGTCCTATTCATTCATCTAGTTTGTCATTCATCCATTTAACAAATATGTAATAAGAACGAATCCTGCCTCCAACCTTGAGCTGGCTGCCCAGTAGGCTCTAAAGGAACCAGTGGACTGTTAGACTCAGTAAATAGAGAGTCTCCTGCTCCTCCCAGAATTTTTTAATTTGTTAATAAAGTGGTTGATTTTTGACTTCACCTGCTTCTCAGCACTTGGAATTTCTTTGGGGAAACTACATGTCCACTCATAGTCTATGGTACCTGTAGGGATCTCCTTTACATTCTCTGGGAGCCTAAATCTGTTGGATTCTTTTTGATCCTGGAAATTAAACTGAGGTTTGAGGATAGGGACAGGACTGCTGGTTACCGTCTTGTGACCAACAGATTAAAGTGAAGACGACCTGGGGAAGGGACCTAGGAAGGACAGGCAGTGTCTGATGACCGTGTTCACTGGATAAAGCCATGCTTTTCTCTCTGTTGCACACCCTAATAACTTCCCTCTGCCACCCGATTCAGTTTGAATTTGTTTTCTAGCTTTTGCAACCCAAGGATTCCTACTTCCTAAACCTGAGAAATGTTTTCAAAAGTATTTTACTTGTGGTTAATAAAATAAACCCCTCTATATCTGTTCATGAATTACTGCTTCCTGTTTTGTGAAAACATGTTTTTGAGACATCACATTCTAATAGGTTTAGGTGTGTACATGGGTTTTTATAAAACAAGGCAGGTCACGAGCTCAAGATGTTCTAAAAAAACAAAGTATTCAAATGATGCTACCCCTAGTTAGCAGCTGCCAGATAACAGCCCAAAAAGCAGATGGAGATAAGTGTTCCAGGCTGAGCTAGTTGTCTTCCAGTAAGCACCTGAGGAGCCCCTTAGCTTTGAATAGATTGGCTTGGAGTTTTGACTTTCTGGATAGGACCACTCTTGGATTAGAAATCACAGATGTAGAGGCACTAACAGTATATTGGGAAGCTTGTGAGTGAGCTCGAGGACAGATTACCAAACTAAGGCTATCACTTCACCAGTTGCCATTGGTTCTTCTTCTAAGTAGCACTCACATTGTCCTCTCATTTCCAGATATCCTAACCTGCTGGTCCAAATTCTCATCATAAATGAATGTGACAACTTCTTAATTATTTCTCCTATCCTGAACCATGGTATCTCTACTCCTTCCCCTAAAACTATCCCATCATGATAATGACTTAGGAATCTCTACCTACAGGACAAGGCCCAAGGTTTCTGCCAAGATATGTTTGCCTCTACCTACCTATCAATGCCCCACAGCTAGTTCCCAGGCTCAATTAAACTGTTTCAAGTATCTGTGCCTTTGGTCATCGCATTCTCTCCATCTAGAAGCCACTAGAAAAACTCCTCCTCATCCTTCAAAACCAAAGTCAGATGTTCCCTTTTCAGGAATCCTGTTCTAGAATCCTTCCACCTCTAAAGTCAGTTCTTCTTTCCTCTCTACTTCTAATTTCTACGCGTCTGTATCTTCTGACATTCTGCTGTTAAATCTTTGTCCTTTTTTCTAGATTGGAATCTCTTTAAGACACAGCCAGCTTCTTAGTCAATTTCCTATCTCCAGTACCAAGCACAGTGCCTGACATGCAGAGAACACTCAGTAAATGTTTCATGAGTGAGACTGACTGCCTCCATCTCCAAGTCAGTGTTGGAGGTGATTTAGAAAGGAGCATTCCGACAATTTAGGACAAGATCCAAATTAGGTTTCAGACACAATGCACAGCTGCTAAGAACTAGTGATAAAGGTATCCATATGCTGTCTTCAAGAGGTTACCTAACTGACTCTGTAAAGCTTACCATATGTATCTTTTGTGTTAGAGGTAATATATTATGACCATTATCTTTAAAAGAACATTTATTTTTTGGTACTGGGGATCAAACTCACGACCTCGTACTTACCAGGCAGGTGCTTATGCTGCTGAGCTAAATCCCCAGCCCCAAACCATGTATTTATGAAATACATAGATTTCAGCTGAAACCTCCATTAAAATTACAAAAACACATACATACTTATATCCAAATAATTTCTTGTTTAATTTGAAAGAAAAATGAGATTCTAATTGCCGCCCTTAAGTTAAGTAAACGTAATTAAGAGAAAAAAAAAAAAAACGTTGTCTAAGTCCTAAATATTCAAAAGTCAAATTAACTCACTGAGACGATAGGCTGAACTTCTAAGGGTCGAGGAGAACAAGGGAAGGAAGTAAACCCGGTCCTCACCCTGCCAGCCTCTGTGGATGACCTGCTTCGGCTTCCTGAGCCATGACTCCCGAACAACCCTGCTCAGGGCAGGGACGTGACCAGACGGCCCTCAGGATTTCTTCCGCGTCTCCTCTCACACTGTCGGCCCTCAGGATTTCTTCCGCGTCTCCTCTCACACTGTCGGAGGTGCCCTGCTGGATGTGGGTTGTGTTCACTCCTAGCAACAGAGTTTGGGCTTCGTCACTCTAATCTGGCTGCAGTGAAAGGAAGGGAAAAGGCCAGAGAGAGGGACAGGGAGAGAGATGGCCTTGCAAATTGGCAAGGACTGTTGCTTGCTTTTTTGCTTGGTGCTTTCAAATTCAAGGCTGGTTTTAACATTGCAGGAGCGCTGGTTTCTCCACTAACTGACACTCAGTGGAAAAGGTAAGGATTTTAGGGGCAAATTTCCCTGTTTTACCTCCTTGTTTAACATTACAATTTCCTTGTTAACACAGCAAGATTAGCTGCAGTCAGAGTATGGCCTTCCCCATGCCAAGACCAGTTCAGAAGCATAATAAATACTTTTCTAAAGTGTAACAATTAAGAGTTAATGTAGCAACCTGGAATTTCTGGGTTTTTCACCAATCTAATTATAATGGCGGCAAAAGGACATGTACTTAATTTAACTGTCAATCACTCCAAAATGACATGCATCCTGTTTACATAAATATTTATTCCTGTGGATGGAACCAGCCAGTTCAACAGAGGAAGCAACTAGTGATCAAAAAGCAAGTGGGATCATGTGTCTCCATAAACCTGGTAAATGAGCTTTGCTTTACCTGGAGACTAAATACATCTTATTCTTTCCTTTTCCTCAAAATTTGCAAATCTCTTCAATGAAAATGCATGTGTAAAAAGTGTGCGGCTTATTACAAGTTAAACACACCCATCTGCCCCTTTCAGTAATTCTACCTTCCCCTCCCAAGGGTAACAGCTGTCCTAACTTCTATCAACAGAGCTTAATCTCACCTGTTTTTGCCTTTATGCAAATAGAACCCTGTGGAACACAGTCTTTAAGTGTCTGTCTTCTTTCACTCAAAGTGATGTTGTGAGATTTACCCATAGTGTTGCTTTACATTATTCATTTTTATGGCTCCATAGTAATTTTGTATGACTGTACCACAATTCCTTTATGCATTCTGCTGTTGGCATTGGCATTATTTGAGTTCTTTATAAATTGAACTGCATAACAACCTAGGACGTGCCTTTCAGGCACGTATGTTCACAGGTCTGTTGGGCATGTACACAGGTGTCATGGTTTGGATCTCAAATGTTCCCCAAAGATCTGGGTGTTAAAGGCATGGTCCGCAGCCCATGCCACCAGTGGAAGGTGGCAGGACCTTTAAGAACTGGTGCCAGTGGAAGGAAGTGACATCACTGAAGGTGTGCCCTTGAGCGCGGTATAAGACCTCTACCCCTTCTCTCCCTTTGCTTCCAAGGTGCCAAGGGATAAACAGGTCTCCTCCACCGTATCCTTCCACCATATTATACTGGTCCTCCATGGACCCGAAGCAACATAGCCAAATGGCAATGGACTGAGACCTCTGAAACTGTGAATCAAAGTAAACCTTTCTTCTTTTTCAAGTTGGTTGTCCCAAGTATTTTTGTCACAATGATAAAACACTGCCTTGCAGAGGAAGGTTGTGGTGAGTGGATTGTGTAGTATGTCTGTTTAACTCTTAGAGTGGTTGCCACCCAGCTTTCCAAGGTAACTGGTGTGATTCATGGGGACGATAACTATCACATGAATGAATCCCACATGACCTGGATAGGGAAGTTCACGATTTCACCTTCACAGGAGGCCTATCATCAAATCAGGAGACGTGAGGTAGGGAGACTTGCCAATAAGATACGAGGTAATAACGTGGCTCTAACTCAAATCCTTGGTTGTCCCTTGAAAGCTGGAGTTCTTAGTCCCTGTGCTCATGACTTGCCCCACTTGTGTCTATTTGGTGTGAGGTACTGAACACATCCTCTTACTCACCTCTCTGCCTCCTTTTTCCCTCTTACCTGCCTCATTGATTTTGTGGGGCTTGACAATGTTACTCACCTCCACCAATTAGCATTCTCTGAATCTTCTCAGTGCAATTGGTGAAAGCTTCACTTGATTACCAAGAAACCAAATAGTTTTTTCCTGGTCACCTTCTCACCCCCTCAACTTCTGAATGTACAAATGAGTGTCCAAATCTACCTTGGTGATGGTGGTAAGTATTACTGCTTTGTACTCTGAAAGTTCCTGCCTCTCTGCCTTCCCTGCATATAGCAGGACTTAGATTTCTATACTCCCTGATGCCTCTTCTGCCTGACCAGGGCCATGAGGCTAGTTTTGGTCAATGATTTGAAAATAGGAGGGAGACCTGTCACTCGTGAACTGGCATATTGCATTGCTGATGCAAACTCCTCCGGAGCTCTCTTTTCCTTCTGTCTGCTTTTATCAGCCTGGGGCCTGGAGTGAAGAAAGATGAATCAGAGCTCCAGTCAACCCACGTGAACACATAATAGAAACAAGAAAGAAAAAGTTGAAGCCACTAGGATTCACTAGGAAGCCACTAAGAAAAAGTATGAGCCACTAGGATTTGGAGGGTATTTGTTAAATTGCATGACCAAGCCCAATCTACCTCAGACAATAAAAACATTCAACTTTGTAAATTTAGATGGAGCGATCTATATTTTGAGATTCCCATGTTTTATCCCTTGACAAGTCATGAACCTCAGGTCTATTTAACCTACTGTCTTCTATGAAACCTCTCTCAGAAAAGCAAATGTCTATCTTAAATTTGACATTTCCAAACTAGACTTCCTGATCTCTTCCAAACTTGAACCCTCTACAATCTTCCATATCCATATGGTTCTAAAGGAATGATAGATAGATACATAGATAGATAGATTAGATAGATAGATAGATAGATAGATAGATATAGAAAGATAGTGATATATTCATATATAATTATGCAAAGAGAGTTATCAGGTAAGCTTACAGAATCAGTAACCATCTGTGTGATGGAGAGTGAGAAAATCTGTTGCTGTTCCATCCAGGAAGTTGGAAGCTGTGGAACAAAAGGAATCAGGGACACAGTACCAGTCTGAGACTGAAGGCCTGGAAGCAACCTGGAGAGTCACTATTACGAATCTTTGATGAAAGGCTGAAGAAATGGGGAACTGATAGCCACGGGTGACTTCAGCAAAAGAGTCACCCACCCGGCAGAGCAGAGCTCTTCAGAATGAATGCCAACCTCTTCCTTCTTTCCCTCTGTTACAGTTTAGATCTTACAGGTCCCACTAAAATTTCATGTGTTGTTTGGGAGGTGGTTGAATCATATAGTGCTATATTCATCAGTGAATGTGTCCATTAATGAGTTCAATAACTAAATATGCTGTTAAGTGGTAGGGCCTGGTCAGAAAAGACCAGTCACCAGAGAAGGGATTTGGAAAGCATATTGTTGTCCCCAGCTCTTTCCTTCTCTCTCTGCTTCCAGGTTGAGCACTTTTTCTCCGCCTTGCTTCTCTGTTATCCTGTTTCCGCCCAGGAGTCAGCCAACCTCAGAGTGACAAAATGGTTCAAAATAACCTTTTCTTCTTTCAAGTTGAAATGCAGTTGGATATTTTGTACCAGACACAAGAAAGTAACTAAGATGCCCTTTTATGCTATCCAGGCCTTTGGGTTGGTGCCAGCCACAACCAGAATGACTCTTTCCCCCTCGGTTTGCTCGTGGACATGCCAGCGATCTCTGGAAATACCCTGCGAACATACCAGGAGCAGTGCTTTACTAATCCTTGGCATTTCTTAACCCATTCAGTCCTTACATACTGCAATTAATAGTCACAAAATCTCAGTCAATACAAAGTATAATGTTCCCATTGCTCTGACTCTCAACATGTTTTTTTTCCTTCTCTTTTGCCTTTTGCTGACATCTCATATTGAATCCACCAGCAAACAATGCATGCTGGCTTACTTTCAAAATATATCCAGAAGCTGACCCCTCTACAGTTCCCTTAGCTATCTAATTTACATATCACGGCCTGCTCAAAAATGTATGCTTTGAGATACTGGCATTTTTACCAGGCTTTCTTTGACATTCTCTCACAACCACCCTTCCTGCTCTGCCCCTGACCTCCTGGTTTGACACTCTACCATCTTGGTTCTCTTACACTCACTTTGTGATTCTCTGGCCACCTCTTCTTCACTGTAGCTCTCTGATCTTTTGGCTGTTCTGTTTCCATGAGAAAAATCCGCACTTCATGGGACTTTAATTTTCATTTTTATTCCTGTTTCACGAAATGTATGTATAACAACGACGGTACTGGGAATGATTTTAGGAAGTATATGGATGAGTATTTTTATTTTAACAGTCATGATTTTATTTTAATGTATATTAGGCACACTGTAACTAGCACATAAAGCCTGAGATTTCACAGATATTATAGCTTAGCTGAAGCCAAATAAATCAGTTTAAGTCAAATTAAAGTAAAATATTAAGTAAACAATACAACAGGGCATATGACACAGAGAAAAATGTAAGGAATGCACAAATGAAACCCCAAAGTAGTCAGTGTAGTCAGTTCTCTTCAGAGCAGCCATAGCTTTAATGGCCCCCGGGGAGGTCTGTTGGGGTGGCCCACTAAACCAGAGAGTAACAAACACACCTCTGGTGGATTCTTTTTCTAAAAACAGTTTTTCCATTTATTCAGTGGTGCCAATATTTTAGTAGGCCACGTCCAGCAGCTAGAAGTCATTTTGACTCATCGCTCTCTTTTTTGCCTCTTTATTTATGAAAGTTTTAAATCCGGAAATGTCTGTCACTTTTAACCTTTCCTTTTTATTCTCATTAACATCATTCCAAGCCATGACCCAATTACCTCATACCCAGATCATTGTAGTAACCTCCACAATGTTCTCCTGCCTCCATCTGAATTCAACTGCATTCACCCAGCACCATAAAATTCTCATTCCCGTCTTGAGAACCTCCATTACTTTCCTCTGAAAACTATGGCTGTGATCCCTAACCCCATGCCAATGGTAACGTGTACCGCGTGCTGCATGCTAAAAGACATAGGAACTTTCTTATTTAACCCTCGTAACAGCCCTATGAGGTAGACACTATAAAGCTAAAGTTTAGGGGTTAAACGATTGACTAAGCACTGGTAAGTAACAGAGCCAGAATTTTATCCAGGTCTTACACCAGTATTGTTACTCCTTTTTATATATACGAGTTCTTTTATTTATTCATATATGTTTGTGATAGATAATAATTACATCATGCTAAGTGAAGTAAATCGGACAAAGAAGGTTAAATATCACATAGATTCTCTTATGTGACAAGCCCCAACTATAAATAATTTAAAGAGCAAAGTAAAAGACAGATGATAGAAAATGGGGAGGTGGAGAAGGGAAGGGAACCTGAGGATGGGTGAGGTGGGAAGTCAGGGAAGGGAAAGGGAGGAAAAAGCGACTCAGTCCCATTGCATGTGACATTTTTCTCTCGAGCTGCCATCTCCCACTGCCGACTGACAAATCTAGCATTCTTTCCCATCCTCTGCTCCATTTTCTTTTCTTTCATTTTCCCAAGTCTCATTTCTCATCTTTTGGGCCTTTATTGAAACCCAGGTGGGCCTTGGTGCTCTTTATCACCCTGGCACACCCTGTCTTCTCAAGCTGTCCCCGAACTGTACCTGTCCACAGGACCCTCTGACCTCCTGCAATGTTTCAAATGCCAGAATTCCCACTGGGGTCAATGGGTATCTGTTCTTCCAGGTCTAACACTGATGGGCCCCAGGACCTGAACTGTCCAACTTCCACCCCGATATCAGCATGCTGCTGTGGGTAAATGGCTGGGGGGAAAAGATCTGACAGCCTCATCTTATACCAGGAAACGACTTCACCTGGGAATTAGGAGCATTTCAAGGTAATGCAAGTTGCATGATATAAGATAACTGAGTTTTAACTTCTGGGAGTTTTTGGTTTTCATTTGTTGGTTTTTGTTAGTTTTGTTTTATTTTGTTTTATTTTGTTTTGTTTTGTTTTGTTTTCTGAGACAGGGTCTCGCTTTGTAGTATAGATTGGACTTGAACTCACTACGTAGCTCAGGTGGCCTCAAACTCATAGCAATCCTCCTGCCTCAGCCTCCCAAGTGCTGGGATTCCTATTCAACTTTTCAAGGTGTATGAGATCTTTTTTTAGCTCTCGTTTTTTTGTTGTCTAATAGACATCCATTAATCATAATAACACAGGCTTATTTCCAAATGCACCAATATTTCAGAGGGCAGAGACAGGTATAAGGCCCACCCAGAGAAATCATGGCTTTATTGAGCAGCTAGCCGATTAGGATATATTTTGCTCACTAATTTTTTTTTAGTTGGCCAATTCATTCTTTGTTACTATCCACAGGGAGAAAAAAAGGGAAAGAAATAACGATTGTAGAGATAAGCTATCTCTTTTGTTCTTTTGTATAATTAAATTGTCACAGAAAAGACCTTAGAATTAGAAAAAAACCTGGAAGACAGATCCACAACAAGAAACTAAGGTTTTGGATCTCTATTGGTCAGTATTCCATTTCTGGAACAAAATACCTGACATAAGCAACTTTAAAAAAAAAAAAGGTTCATTTTTGGCCTTGGTTTCAGAGATTTCAATCTGTGTTCCCTTGGGCTCTGTTACTTCCTGCCCTGTGAGAAGACAAAAGCATCATGCTAGAAAGTCATGACAGAATAAAGCTGCCCTTCATGACAGCCAGAAATTAGACAGGCAGGAAGATAGCCAGAGAGGAGGAATAGGTCTGAGACAAGAGTTTGCTCTTCCAGACTGAGCCTCTAGCCATCCGCTTCCTCCAACCAGGCTTCTCCTCCTAAGGGCGCATTTAGCTATGAACCCATCAGCAGATGTGTCCACTGATAAAGTCAGTGTCCTTATGATTCAATGACCTTGCTAGACCCCATCTCTGAATACTGCTGCACTGGGGACCAACTCCTCAGTCCATGAGTCCTTGGAGGACACTTCATATTTAAAATATAACAGGACGCCAGTACGGCATGTCACTTACTCTGAGGTTCAATTTTCCTTCATTCTGCAATGGGAATAATATTAATGATCACTGCGAGAATCCAACAAAGGGGGCTGGGATTTAGCTCAGTGGTGTAAGTGCCTGTCTGGCAAGCGCGAGGTTATGAGTTTGATCCCTGGTACCAAAAAAAACAAAAACAAAAAAAGAATCCAACAAAGCCAGGTGAAATGAGTAGTGGCCAACTACCTAACACATATTTGCTGCCAAATAGAGGTTGCTTTATTCATTCAATGTTTAAGTCAGCTGACAACAACAAAGAATTTAGAAAGGATGCATTTTAGGGAGATGACTAACTGTTGAACATCATATCACACAAAGCTTCTGAAAATCTGAGAAAGCCTGGAAATCAGGGTGTGGAGAAGGAAAGCAGAAGCGAGAGGGGGATGTTGAATGGGAAAAGTGCCTCAGTTGTTTGTTTTTAAAAGGAAAAGGTGTGTGTCAGCTGGTTGACTCACGAAAAACACTAATTAAAATGTTATTCTTTTCAGCCTCATTTTTATGAGCAAACTACTTTTAGAAATACTGAATTTTCTAGAGGCTCAAGAAAATAATTGCCTGTGTCTCACATTAATTGATTTTTAAAATTACTCTTAGGTTTTAAGTGTGGAGTTTGCTTGTGCGAACGTTAAGTGAGATTTAGAGCAACTCCTGGGTCAGGTGACAGCTTCTGATCTACACAGCCTAGGGCAGCTGCTCCTGGTCCCCTGACACTGCTTAAGGTCAGATCTCAGCCTCTCTGCTGACTGTAGAGCGCGGGCTGGGTACAGTGCCCCATGCCAGCCACCCAACAAGTCACACCCCAGCCCACCCTCGACGTGCTGGGGTCTCTTAGGAAAGCAGCTTCCCTGAGCTCAGCCTCCTGCTCTCCCAGATGTAGGCTGGAGGCCAGATGCGCTGCTATCAAATGGTCAGGACAACGGTAGTCTTGCAAAATGTTTTGAGAATTGAAATTACCAGATACTGAGGTGCATCTGTAAACGTACCATTCATTCCTCCTTCCTCAAAGGCAATCCTCACTTCGAAGGGGGATTATCTTTGTATCTTTATTGCTTGTATTCTCACCACTTTTATAGTCACAACCAATGTGTGATATTAATCTATTGGTAAGTTTTATATAAATGGTATCTACACGTGTTTCCCTTATCTCTCAATATCATGCTTTTGAAATGTATTTATATAGATGTGTTTATACATTAAATCTAGTTCACTTTATTTTAACTGCTAGAAGATATTTCTTTGTAGAAAAAAGTGTACTTTATGCCATTATTGATGGATACTTAGCTCGTTTAACGTTTTTTGTGATTACTAATAAGACTATAATGAATATCTTTGATCATAACTGCAATATGCACGTGCAAGGCTTTCTCTAGGCTGTACATCTGAAAGTCAATTCCTGTAAAATAGACTGTGCGTATCTTCAGCTTTACTAGATATTGATGAATGATTCTCTGAAGAGCCTGTACTAATTTACACCCCTATCCACACTTATGACAGTTCCTACTTTCTCATCAATGCTTGGTATTATAAGACTTTTAAATTTTGTTCCTAACTGAATAGCAACACAAATGACCACTTGTTATTATAAATACGTATTTTATTTTTTACTAACAAGTTTTCACACTCAAAAATATGTCTTAGCTGTTTGAATTTACTCTTCTATAGATTACTTGTTCATGTCCTTTGTCAACTGCTCTCTTATTGTTTCGTTTCTTTAAAATGCATTTGTAGAAAAATAGTCTTAATATTCTGGAAACAAATCCTTTGTTGACTACATGATATTGATTTCCGTGTTCCTAAACTCTCAGCTACTTTTATTGGGCAGCCTCGAATGTAAACAGCTAGAGCTGCCAGGCAAATTGTGAACTGGGTCATCACAGATTTCTACAGCAGTATGGCCAAGTGGCCAGAGACAGGCCTGGGGTTCAGAAACCTTGGGTTCTAGTTTCATTGTGACCCCTGGTTATCTAACAGTTCTTGGGCCTCTTTTATTTGCATCTGTAAAATCACAATATTAATAGCAGCTTTAATGGCTTTTGTGAGACACAAACAAGGTACATAAAATCACCTTGCGAAGTACTTTACAAACACTGGCCATTATTAGTAGCAGCAACCCAAATCGTATTAGTTTGTGCAAGCTGCATAATAAAATACTGCAAACTAGAGAGTATGAAACAACAGAAATTTATTTTTTCACAGTCCTAGAGGGGGGGCAATCAGATGTAAAGGTGCCAGCGTGGCTGATCTCTGGCAAGGGCTCTCTTTCTTGTGGTCAGTCACCTGCCTTCTTACTGTATGCTCACAAGAGCTTTAATGCAAGGAACATGAGAGAGAGAGAGAGAGAGAGAGAGACAGAGACAGAGACAGAGACAGAGACACAGAGTGCTCTATCTTTCTTATTCAGATATGAGTCTAACCTCATTGAACCTCTACATCCTCTCACAGCTCTGTCTCTAAATACAGTCTCTTGGTGGTTAGGACTTCAACATAGGCGTTTGGGGGAAGGACACAGTTCAGTCCCCAGAAGCCATGGTAACTTGACGCCCAGCCATTTATTCCTAAGTAGACTGTGCTCCTTAAACTCTGACCCATGCATGGAGACTTGGACAGGAGCATCCCTAATTTTGTTATCTCTGACTTGCTCCATTCAAAAACCATCGTTGTCATCAAACTAGGGTCTGATCATTTCTGCAGCTGCCACGCATGAGGAATAATCTGATTGTCAGTCATTATCCCCTATATCAGGATAAATCTGAATATAAAGAAACTAGACCAGCTCTGCCCAATAGAACTGTGATGATAGGAGTAGTGCATAAAATGTTCTACAAGATGGGCTGCATCCACTGCTGTTGCCATAGCCATATGTGGCCACCGGGCATTTGACAAGTGACCAGTGTGGCTGAAACTTGGTCATGTAATTTAATTTTAATTAATTCACGTGTACATAGCCACTCATGGGTAGCAGCTACTGCCCTGGTGGTGCAGCTCTAAACCTTTGCAACCCCCAGCTGGGCAGTGAATGCTCAAGCAGCTGATTTCTCCCCCTTTACTGTGAGGTCTTTGTCCTTGGACTCTCCAATCCTGCCTGGTGTCTCCTTCTTATATAGCAGAAATATGTGAGGATGCAAAAGAAAATGAATGGAAACTTGGCGCTTACAGGGGAGTCCTGAGCCCACGTACAGATGGGAAGGGACTGGAGCTTTGAAAAGCAGAGCATGGCACCATTAAGGACAAACACAGAGTGAAAAAGGAAAGAATTCTGCAAGAAACTCTAAATAAAAGGTTACCCTGGTGTATACCTCAAAGGTCAAGCATTTGGAAACCATCAGGTTTTTACTTTTCTTATTTTCCTTTTACTTTCAGGAAATCTGTGAAATAATCCTTAAGCACAGAGAGTTTCCAGATTTATGATGGAGAGGCCCCTTTGCAACCACTCTGAACTAAACCTCAGCACGCCTGAAATAAGAAGAGGAATGTCTTAGTTACTTTTACTCATCACTGAGACAAAATACCCGACGCCCAAAGTTTGGAAAGGAAAAGTTTATTTCTTACAGTTTTTGGAGGTTTTAGTCCATACTCAGTTGGCTCCAAGGCAGGGTAGCATGGCAGGGCCGCAGTTCATGGCGGCTGCAAACAGCAAGGTAGAAAACCGGCAAAAGAGAGACACACCTTCTTCCTGCCATTACATCACATCCTGGCTCCACCCCTTGGGTGGGTGTAGCACTGATACAACCAATCCAAGCGCTAGACAGTGAACCAATCACAAATGCACAATGCAAATGCATGAGGCCTGGGGGCCACCAACATAAACCATGACAAGGAAAAAAGTGGCCACTTGTTACTTCAAAAGGTTTTAGCTATAAAATGATTTTTCCATGGTCCCAAATAGGAGTGGCTCCTAGTAGGGGATCAGGAAGTTCAGACCACTCAGTCACCAGCTGGTCACCGAGAGCTGCCTCAGTGGTCCCCTCCCACACTCTGCTCTGCCCTCCAGCTCCAATTAGGGTACCCAGGTGAGAAATGCAAGCTCCCAGAGCATCAGGAACCAAGAATAACCAGTTTGCATGAGCAAGGTGGCCCCAGCAGCTCCTTGTGAAAAGGCTGTTTGTGGAAGCCATGACTCTGAATTAGGTGTCAAACTAGAAGACAGCATGGCACAAATCTGTTCTGGAAAAGCAGGCTTTAAAATACCAGCTTTTTGATAAGATGCACAGCTTTTTTTGCCTAGAGAAGAATATTTAATGGCATGGGTAAATATTCATGCTAATAAATCAAACATTTTTTTCTTCAATTATTTTGAAAACTGTGCTTTAGGAAAATTATTGCGAAGCATCAACATTTCAGGTGGTTATCTCATTTTCAGTTACCTTCTTAGTGAATTTGTTTTGGATTTTCAACTTTTCTAGAGTGTACATTTATTTAAGTGATGACAAAAACAAATATGAAAATGCCTGGGATGAAGATATTCTGTTTATATTTAGCAAAATGTTCGTTTTCCATTGTGAGATTTTTTTTCCTTGGTTTCCTTCATGACATTTCTATAAAACGGCAGTTTTCTGAGAACTGATTAGAATAAAGGGAAAAACAGGGCAATTAATTTTTTTTATTTTCTAGTTGACAAACAAGATTGTATGCACTTGTGGTATGATGCTTTGAAATATGTATAAGCTGAGGAATGACTAAATTAAGGTAATTAACATATGCATTACCTCACATACTTATCAATTTGTAGTGAAAACATATTCAAGTCAATCCTATTAGCCGTTTATCAGTACACAGGGCATTGTCATTAACTAGAGTCATAAACTGTTCCAAATCTTGAGAGCTGGTTTTTCAAATCTGAGCCTCACTTCTCATCCAGTGCCCTTCTCCTTGGCTCACTGCTGCCACTCACCCGCTGTGCTCACGATTGAACAAATGCCTTTGTAAGTCTCACAACACAGGCATCAAATTATGAAAACTGTCCATTGTGCCCAGATCAATAGGCCAAACCCACACTTACTTTTCAGCACAGCGAAGGCTTTCTACTGCTCCCTCCCCCGGTGGCCGTTTACATCTGTGCCAATAACCATCAAGCCAGGACCCAAAGTCCTGCAGCTGGAGCAGGGAGTTGGAACAGGAGCCAGGGGACTGGGCCCACCTCTGTGTAACTCATCAGACTCACATGTTTGCAGGTCTCAAAGGCAGCCTCCTTTTCCAAAGCCTCCGTTCCTCCAGGAGGCCACCCATCCCACCGAGTGTCCTTCCCTCCAAGGACACTGCTGAGAACTACCATGTGTTCATGCCCTTTGCATCTGATGTCACTGTGGCTTCCCAAGGCAGTGTCAGGACCCAGATCACTACAATGGCCCACACCACAAAGGAATAAAGATGTGGGAATCCAGATGTCTTTCCGATGTCTTGTTCTAGCCTTAATATTCATTAGTGGGCCTAAATGCATTGCTATTCTTCACCACACATCCTGGCTTCCAGTCTGGGAACAGGAAGAAGAAAATGGGTTTGTGCTGTTGCTTATGATGAACCACACACTTTCCTGAGCGTGGATTTTAGAAGCCACCACACCCCTCTTCTTTCCCACATTTACCACTCAGTCTTGGGGAAGAAAAAAATCACTTAACCGCTCCTGGCCTCTGTCTTTCATCCATTCATGGCAATCACAATAGAAATAGCCCTCATGTAGGTACTGGGTTATGTTGTGCAGATAATAAATATATTATGTCCTTACAGAGGCACCTGCTGAATTTGACTCCCTGTGTCTGTTAAAATTTAGAGGGAGGAGTGAGGTAGAACTGTTTTCTCACCACCTCATCTCTCACTTTGAGAACAACAAATCCTAACAGGCTTCACACTCTCCCTGGTGGCATTGGGGCATGTCTTGCACCTATAAATTTGAAAAAGAAAAAAGAAAAAGTGTCACTTGGGCCGCAATGCAGAAAGTCCAAGCAGGCGCTCAGGAGTGTGTTGCCTCTCAATCCAGCCCAACCTGGGTGCCTTCCACATTTTCCCCTCCCTCAACTGATTCTCTTTTGAAATTGCTTTGCAAACACATCTGCATGACCATGCGGGTCCCTTACAAAGTGCACCCTTATGGAACCCCATCCCACCCACACTGTCTACAAGGACTCCTTGAGGACTCCTTAAACCCAAGATGTCTTCATTTATCCCAGGAGACACAGACTCACAAGACCGTCCGGTTTTCATACCACCACAACAAGCAGTGACACCTGGGGAAGACAGGAGGACTTGGTCTCCTTTGAAATATCATGTCACCATGGAGGTTAGTGAGCAACTGCACCATGTTTTCTTTGGAAGATACCACGTGCGTCCTTCCCTCTTTCTACCCTCACAGGCTTTGGTGGGGGTGACCCACCGATGACTCATTGTTCATTCTTTCTGTTCATCCCAAACCTGTGTAGAGCCCACCAGTCAAGATGCTAATGCCTTACAGACCGAGCAGGACTGTGTCCACCTACTGGTGACAAATAGGAAGAGATCCTCAGAAAGAACCCAACAAGAAAACCAGACCACCATTATCAAAAGAAAAGAAAAAGAAAGCTGGGCAAAGAAAGATATTTTAAAAATGAAAGACAGTATATCAAAGCACAGAATTTGCTCTGAATTTTCATTGCACATAGAAATTTTAGAAAGAATTTCTTTCCTAAAAGGCTTGCATTGAAAACATCAGGTTCAGATGTATAAAAAAGGGTGTGTAGGGAAATTGGGTAGCACAACAGAATCATGAGTTGTCGAAAAACACATCATCTCCTTAGGTATTTTTAATTGGGCAAAATTGCATGCAACTTACTTTCTATGGAGGTCTGGCCACAAGCAATGATTTGCAACTCAGTGTAAAGGTCCCAGAACTCAGTTCCCTGTGTGTATTTACCCCATCATTACATACCTACCACATGCAAGACCCATTCCTGATCGCAGAGCAGCAAGGGTAGAGAGTTATTTTTCCCTGCGCATATGTTGATGTGCAGAAAAGAGGGCAGCACCACTCGGTGCAAGCTGTCCTATTGAAGCCTCGTTTCCTGTCAATCTTCCTTTTTTTCCCCCATGAAGCTTTAATTTTTTGCCACAGCGCTTTCTGCATTTTAGTTTCTTGCAAACCTCAGGAAATAGACTGAAATTAATATCGTCAGATGCTTCTAAAAGTGCTGGCTTGGCGGCATTGCAGAACGCTCTCAGATGCCATTTTGGGATTAAAATATACCAGTTATGCACCATTGTTAGTGAGTGAGATCTGGGGAAGGGATTGTATATGAGATTGGACCGAACTGAAATACAGGTTAAAAGAATGAAGATAGAGACCTGAACTTTCAGAATAAACAAAACCAGCAGGGAAGTGAACCACAAGAGCAAGCTAAGAAGAAAACACCTCCAGGGATTCTGGCAGCATCTCTGCACACTGTCACTGTTGGAAACTGAGGCAGAAAAACCTTGCTTTTGGTTTCTCTGCAGCATTTTAAAGATTAGGGTGAGACTGGAGCCTCCAAGTCTGACTCAAGAGAGAGACAATGTGTCATGAGAAATAAAAAGAGGCAGAGAGACCAACTGTTAGGTTTTAGTAGGTTGAGGAGAGAGCACCCAAATCCTAGATTTTCTTGTATCTCACTGGTTCTGTGAAGCCCAGCTCAGGAGAGGCTGGCTTAAGCTGAAGTGCTAGCTCTGCCCTGGCCCTGGTACTCTGGGCAGCTGCCTGCCTCTTCAGACAATATTTCTCTGTCCATCTAGTGGATGGGATGACACATACCTCATCTCACTGCACAAGGGCATTGCGATGATAAGCTTGCAATGACTGTTTAAACATACTTTGGGTTTTTGAGGGAGAAAGTGTGACATGAATCAAAGCTATTTTTATTATTGTTGGCTTCTACATCTATGGCTTCCTAAGACTGCAAGTTGAGGCCACACACTATTTCCGCACCTCCAAGCATCCACTGAAATGTTTTGTAATATCAAAGAATACTCAGTCTTTCTTACATTCTCTGTGTTTTCTATTCACCTTCTCTGCATAAAACAGCCTCTATCCAATCGATCTGAGAGGCATGCTGATTTCACAGTCTACTCCTCTTTCCATGTCTCTATTTCTCTGGTTCAAGTTCTCACTATTTTTTTTACCTCTGCAAATGTAACAGACAGAATGCTAGCTTTCCTGCTCTGGACTCGTGTTTTGCAAACAGACTCCACATTTCCACTTGCCCTCTTCCTAATGCATTGGTCAGATTAGCAATCCATGGAGCTCATGATTCTCAGAGACCTTCTAAGAAAACATACGTCTTCAAAATGAGGGTGCTGTCCCCAGAAAATCTAAGTGAGCCACCTTGTGTTGGTACTGTCCCCAGAAAATCTAAGTGAGCCACCTTGTGTCATCCACCTGTCCAGGGATAGAATTGTACTAGAAGTCTCCAGCTCCCCTAACACCAACTCCAGACTAATTATCATGCCAAAGGACAGAGCTGGGCTACACCGGAAGTTCCTTCTACCAAGTCTACTCTGTCCGTTAACAGGCTTCAGTGGTTCCAATTCCTTATAGACTTCCAATTCCTTATGCTATAATTTATAGCATAAACTCAAGAATTAAGCACCAGAGTGGTAAATGCAACTTCATATAACTGAATGATGAGTATCAATGCTTAAATTCTTGGGCTTCACTTTTCTCATGCAACAAGAAGTTAGGAGATAATATTGCAAGGCAATATGTAGGAAGTTATCTTTTATGTCCCGTTACTGCCCTCCCAAACACTGACTTGTGCTTCAAGGTCACAAGATACCTGGTCTGCCTTCACACCTTAAGTTCACACACCCTCTTTCCCCCAAAGATAAGAGCTAGCTGCCCTCACAGTTCTCTTGCTTGGTGTGTACTCTGCACGGCAAGGATAGGCTGACTGCAGCCGATGTTTTTGAAGTCTAGTTTTCAAGGCTCATTATTTCCCAGGAAACATGGTACTAGACAGGAAGATGGGGAGAAGAGCAAAAAGCCAAAAGCTTGGGGTAGCTGAGGCTCTCTCACTAGTCACACAACAGTTTTCCCGGAACTTCACCCAGTCAGTTCCTCCTTACACACTGAGAGGACCACATCACATGATTCTCTCTAGCTGTATGGGTGCCGGAGGCAGTTCATAGTTTTAAACAAGCTCTCTGAAAGGAATGAATGTTTTGTTACTGTTAGTCACCTTTCCATTACTATAACAAACACTGGAGCTAACCAACTTGAAGAGAAAAGGTTTATTTTGGCTCCCAGTTCTGAAGGTTCCTGCCCATGGTCAGTCAGTCTAATTGGTTTGGGTCTGCATCAGGGTAACACATCACAGTGGGAGCATAGCAGGGAGCAAACCATTCACCTCCCAAGCTAGGGAGCCAAAGGAAAAGAGGCAGTGGTCCTACAGCTCACCTCAAGGATGGGTCCCAAGGACTACCAGATGTCCCCCATCTTCTGAAGGTTCTACCACCTCCCTGTAGCATCACCCCAAAGAACAAGTCTACTACATGCTCCTTGAGGGAACATTTCCCCAAGCTGTAACAATCAGAATACAGAGGAACAGTAGCACTCAACAGGAAGCTGGCAGTTTCAGCCTCAAATCCCATAGAGCTGGTGGTCAGTACTCTGTGGTCTAACCCTAAATCACTCTCACTTTTCTAGCTCTCTTTCTTCTGCTGCAGTCAGTCACTCACTATCCCAGCCGCCCTAGAAATCCCCAGATCTTCCCAAAATGAGCTGTGCCCCTGCCCCTCTTCTGCTTTTACCCACTTTGCTGCCCTCTACTTCTTTTTTTTTTTATAGGTAACACAGTACTTTACATTAAGTCAACTGGACATCAACAGTATCTAACGCCATATCTCTTACTCTGCTATAGTTGAGCATAGTTTCAAATACAATAATATCAAACATAACACAATAGTATAAAGCCATGCATATAGTGAAAGAATTCCAGGGCTTTCTGAACCGAACAACAGAAAATGATCAATGGGTATTATAATATCTCCTTTTTGATAAAAAAGAAAAAACTTTGTTTGAACTATCACACATATTCAAATTCCAATGAGACACAATGTGGCAGACAGAACCAATGGTAATAGAACAAAAAAAAAAGCATGGTAGGACTTCTAAGAAGGATAATATTA
>PVJX010028957.1:0-23382 GCA_004027295.1 Dolichotis patagonum | reverse complement strand
GACTGGTGCATGTTAGGCAGCTGGTCTACCACTGAGCTACACCTCTACCTGATTGTCTGTGTGTGTGTGTGTGTGTGTGTGTGTGTGTGTGTGTGTGTGTGTGTGGACTGAGTCCAGGGCCTTTGCACAGAGTGCATCCTCAACCCTTTTCTCTTTTTATTTCTTTTTCTGTCTTTCTTTCTTCCTTCCTTTTTCTTTCCTTCCTTCTTTTCTTTCTTCTTCCTCCTCCTGCTCATCCTCCTCCTCCTCATTTTCTTCTTCTTCTTTTTTTCAGGATCTCACTAAGCTGCTAAATTGCCTGGGTGGGGTTTACCGGGTCCCGACCTAGATCCCCAATCTCCCAAACAAGTGTATGGTGAAGTTTTAAATAAAATGAGATGTGTTATGATTTTAGGGCTCCAGGAGGCTCAAAACCCTTTAGCTGAGCTCGAGACTCTGAGGGCTACGGTAAAGACTTCTCTGAACCACCCACTTTTATTAGGTCCAACAAAAAAGGGCAGGGAAACTGAGGAAAGCGCAGGCAATGAGCAGAACCTTGGGAGTCACTTCAAGGAAGTCTCCAAGTAATGAGTCAAGTCAATTCAGTAGAGCTGTCTTAGCATGAAGACACGGTAGGAGTGAGACAGTAGGAGTAATTCCTGCAGCTGCAGTCTCTAGCTACTTAATGCTGTTTGAGCCAAGCGTCCGCAGCTGTGGCCTTATCTTGCCCTTTGAGCTATCTCTGGCCTCACAGGCCACTACCGGCCTCAGCCAGGACCAGTGATTCATAGAAGTTCACTTACTATGGATCAGCTCCCATCACCAGGCAAAGGGCGGAGGCCTAGGACAGACTCACAGATAATCATAGAAGCCAATTAGTTAGTTTTAAATCCTGCTCAGAGCCGCTTTGTAGTGGTCTAACAGGGGTTCAAACTTGCCACCCTCCTGCCTCGGCCTCCAAGAGGGCCTGATGCTGGTGTCCAGTCTTGTGGTCTGAATACACTGGTCAGGTTAGCAACGGTAGAGAAAAGACAACCCACAGGGGAAACAATAAGATTAGCCTGTAGAGAGTCATTTGGTCTTTTTTTTAAACTTGAATTAAGTTTTTAACTGCTACCTCAGGACATAAAAGTATCCATATTAATAGCATACTGAGTGCGCCATGTTGAATCTGGTTAAACATCTGTCTTCTCAAACATTTTTCCTTTCTTAATGATGAAAAATATTCAAAATACCTTTTTTGCAATGTTGGGGATTGAACCCAGGGCCTCATGCATGCTAGGCAAGTGCCCTACCTCTGAACTACCTCCCTAGCTTCTTCAAGTATGCAGCTCTGGGTCTTTATCTGCAGTGGCCCTGTGGCGCAACGGCACAGCGTGACTCCTCCATCCCGGCTAGCTTAGCATCTGTTGACCAACCTCTCTGCAGCCCCGCTTTCCCTGCCGTCCTCAGGCGGAGAACGGCCCGTCCACGCTGGTCTCCTGGGAGGCCAGCTCTCACATTCACACAGCGCTGGGACTGTGTGCAACCTGCGCCTCCGTGCCTGACTTGTTTCACCTGACGCAATGGTCCCCAATCCCTCTGTACTGTGGCGAACGACAGGATTTCCTACTTTTTAAGGCAAAGTAGTGTTCCATATGCTCGTCCCTTTCTCTACCCATTTGTCAGCTGAGGTAGACACTTAGGCAATTCCCGTGTCTTAGCTATTGTGAGTAGTACAGACATTTCTCCACATATTGATTCCATTTCCTTTGGATCGATGCCCAGTGGAGGAACTGCTGGATCAGATGGCAGCTCTACTTGGAATTTTTTTCAGAAATCATCATGCTGTTTTCCTAGTGGCTGCACTAATTTACTTAGTGGGAAGCATACAAGGCTTCCCACTTCTCCATATTGCCAGGAGTCTGTTACAGGTTTGTTTATATGCCCCTTCTTGTCCTGTTCTAATATGTTCCTGTGGCCAGGGAGGGGGGCACCACCGAACAGGGCCAGGGCAGACAACTCCTTGGTCCAAACTCTTCCTGAGCGTCCTCACCACGCCTTGCAAATCAGACCTCCCGGGCTGGACGTTCACTCACCAAGGGCCATTAATTCTCCTGTCTTCTACACTGCATATTTGCTATAGTGGTTGTGTCAGCTGCCTTGGGGGAAAATTTTTGGGTTTTTTTGCTCACTGTTCTTATCTCCTTCCTTACCTTTAGCTCCAAATCCACCAGAAAAGCTTAAAACACTGTTGCACTGACCTTTTCTGATCCACAGGGAGGAGACCCACTTAGCAAGAGCCCCACCTGCCCAGATGTGTTGAGAGAAAGCAGCTGGAAGATGCAAGGAAGAGAGGGGGTGTGTGCAAGCCCACGAAGAAGGGGAGCAGCACGCTGCTTCTCGAGTTCCCCCCAAATACCGTCTGTCTGCAATTAATTCACAAAAGCGCAGGTGGGAGTTACGCTTTTAAAAATTGAGGTTAGGACTCAATAGATGTAACTTGGTTCCCTGCAACGAGACAGCAAATGGCATCGAGCTGGCCTTTCCGGGAGGAAGGAGGCGGCCTACCCCATTTCTCCTGCTTGTCTTCCGCCTGGTGAGCACACAGCAATCCCAGAAACCCTGTATCCATCACCTTTCCATTGCGGGAATGAAATATTTGACATACGTAACTTCAAGGAGTAGAGGGTTCAGTCCATGGTCTGCTGCTCATGGCATTCAGGAGCAGAGAGGGCAGGAGTCCGAGAGAAGGGGCCAGGGACCAAAGAGGGTCCCCAAGTCATGACTCCACCACCCGCTCCCTTCAGCTGAGCCCTGCGTCCTGTTCCCACTGCCTTCCGGTAACGCCGGCAAATTAACATCTTATCGGTGGAGCCCCAAGATCCAGTCACCTTCCAAAAGCCCGTCCTCTGACCGCAGGGCCTTTGTGGGGACACCTGTATCTGGATTCTAATTCACCCCAGTCAAGCAGAAGGATTTCGACCCCTTCCATCCCCAGGTCCACACACAGAAGCCGCCTTCCCCATTTGAGAAGGGTGCATGTCAGCAGGAGAGGGTGTGTGCATGTGGGAATGTATGTGTGCATGTGCGTGCCGGCACACGTGTGTGTGTGGACGTGCACATGTGTGTGCATACATGTGGGTGCCTGTGTGTGCCCGAGTGTGTGTCTATGTGCAGGTGTATGCATGTGTGTCCACGTGTGTCTGCTTGTGCGTGCGTGTGTAATGAGAGGCAGCTTGTTCTGAACTAGTCACGTGTGGCTCTCAGCTTCCCAAGCACAGGGTGAGGGCGAGTACGGCCTTGAACACAGGCGTCTGTCTGCCTGTCTGTCTGTCTGTCAGAACAGGGGCCCTAAAGCCCAAAGCCACTGCAGTGCAGAGGCAGGGAGTGGTACAGAGCAAGACACTTTCCCTGGCTTTGCTTTTCCTTTATCTACAAAGGCGCAGAAGCAGAAAGGGAGCGAGAGTGAGATGGAAAAGGCTCATTATTACCACAAGAGCGGCACCAAGGCTGACAGCAGTCAGAGCAACGCTTTGAAGATTAATGAGCCCATAAATTCGAGTGCGTTTCAAGGTTTCTCAGAGCTCGGGGACTCGGGGACTCTGCACCAAGCGTGGCGAGGAGCCCGTGCAGGAGCGAGCACCACAGTGCTCGCCTTATGGGCTCTCACAGCCGGGCAGGAGGTAGGACAGGGCCAGGCCAGCCCCATTGCAGATGGGGGTGGGGGGTCTGCCGCGGGGAGGGTGTCCCAGTGCCAAGCCAGTGTGCAGCAGCCCAGGCATTCGGGCCCCAGGGGAAACCGGCGATAAAGCACCTCTCCCCCAGCGCCTGCTTGAGCTCTCCGGGCCCCTTCTCCAGCTTTAATGAGGACAAAGCCACAGGTGTCTTTCTCTCTGCTGCATTTTCAAAAACTCCAGGGCCTGGGAAATTCTGCCTTCCCACAAAGTGGGGTGCCCTGGGCAAAGCCACACCTTGCTCTTGCCGACAGACAACCACAAGACCAAGACGGCAACAGTCTTCTCCGGGAAGTAACAATTAAAGCAGATTAACAGGACACTGCGCAAAGTCCCCCCTCCAAGCCGGCAAGCAGCAGGGCCTAACTGTGGTCCTGGAGGCTTGGAAGTGACGCACATGCCATGGAATCCTGTCAAGCCTCCCTGAGCTGGTGCACACGCTTAAATTTTTTAACATGTGTTGCAGAAAAGTCACACTGCCATAAACTCTCCCTTTGAACACACTCATCCCATCGTCCTTGCACTTTCTGCAGCAGCTCTGCAGCCCTCTTTCCTCAGGGTCTAGCGCTGTGCTGTCCTGGCTGCCTCCATGTCCTTAATCACTTCAAACTATTTCCCTCTCGTGGTGATTTTCACTTTGGAGAAGAGCCAGAAGTCACACGGTGCCAGAGCCCGTGACTAAGGTAGATGAGGACACATCGTCGTGTTTTTAGAAACTTGCCTTTCTGTCAGATGACACTGGGCAGCAGCACTTGCTATATTGTTTCATCACACCTCAGAAAGACCCTCAGGAAAGAGGACTCCAGAGCTGCTGCAGGAAGTGGCCAGGATGATGGGAGGAGTGTGTGGGAGGTGAGGGGGAGGATTTTGAGGGGAATTTATGGCTATGTGTCTTTTACTGTAATAATTTTATTTTAATTTAAACATTCACTGTATATTTTGATCACCCCTTGTCCAGATCTATTTGCAAAGCCCAGTCTGGGTGTTGGACAGCCTGAACCAGCCAATATGACTGCTATAAGACAGCCAGAGGCCACAGGGTCCCTCAGCCTGAACTGCTAGGTGGCACACACCAAGCTCAAGGTCCCTGGTGTACCAGCCCCACCCTTGGTTCCCAGACTCCGGCCCAGGGCCCTGGCTCTGCAGCTCCAAGATGTGTCAGAAAAGGAGTCACCGTCTCCAGGCAGCCTTCCCTGACTACATCCTGTGCCCCTCCTTGGCTCCCAAAAGATCACACCCCACAACTTTAGCAGAAAGACAAGTGGCTACACAGACCTGTCCACTGGGTAGAAAGCATCTAGAAGGAAAACACAATGGGAGCTTTTAAAAAACAAACAAAAAAACCAAATAGAACTGCCATCCAATGGACAATCCCATGTTGTCTATTTATCCAAGGAAATGAAGCCCATGTGTGCCCCACCGTGGCACCAATAGTCAGGACAGGGACTCAGCCTCTGTGTCCATCACCAGAGGGGCAGACAAAGAAAATCCAGCACACAAACGCAGTGGAAGACTACTCAGCCCCGGAAAAGGAGGAAATCCGCCCTCCAAGGTGACAGAGGGAAGTCTAGGGTTACCATCTCAGGGCCCAGAGAGACAAATGCCAGCTATTTCCCCAGTGCATCGCAGAAGCTAAAATAAAGTGGACAGAAAGGTGGTGACCAGAGGCGGGGAGGACAGCAGGACGAAGAGAGGACAGTTAGTTAACAGGCACGAGAGCAGGGGACCGGCTTCTACTGTGCTTCAGCGGAACAGCATAGTAGTGGGTGGCAACAACTGAATGCATATTTGAAGTTAGCCAGTGGGCAGCAGGGTCACTGTGAGTTCGAGGCCAGCCGGGTTCCAAGAAGAGAAAAAGTATTAGCCAACAGAGAAGATTTCAGATGTTTTCATACACAGAAATGATCAATAGTGAGGTGACGGGTGATGCAGGTATTCCCATTATCCATTATTGCATTACCCCCCATAAACAGCACTAGAGTTAGCTGTATCAATTAAACAATTAAAGTTGGAAAAAAAATCCTGAGAGCCCAGGAGAGGGAAAACAGCACCATGGTGCTAGTGTCCTTGGCTGCCATGCACAGCCCAGGGACAGAGGGACAATTCATTCCAGAGACAGGAAGTAGGTGGGAAGACGCAGAGCTTTGCAAACAAAAGGGGGAAGAGGCCGAGGTAAGGGACATGAGGGTTGTAGGGCACCTGGAGGGAAGCATCACTTCGGCCACTCTGCAGGGCCCATTTCCCCACTACAAAAACCCCAGGCCCCACACCCAGGGACAGGGACGGAGTCCCCAGGCCTTTGCGCCTGCAGACGGCAATGCAATTGCATGCCCACTGGTGCCTGCAATGCATTTTATGTCTGTAAAGTATATACATCTCCCAGGTATATGTTTTACATCTGTTGTCTCATAGATAAGCACTGGTTTTAAGGACTTAAAAATCAATATAAAAATGTTAGAGTAAAATGAGGGGTTATTTGCCATTCTAGGATGCTGGAGACGTGAGCACATCGTCAGACTGGAATTATTCCTCCACCGTGCTAAGCATCGCAGTCAGCACAGTGCTCCATACTGAGACGGAGCGAGGGTGTTCATTGACTGAACTGATGAATCAATCCATCAGATGCTTAAGAAATGTTTGTTAAAGGACTGAGTGAGTAAATACATGAAGGGAGGAAAGAACAAAGTCAAGGACTGGGGTCGGCACAGGATTTTCAGTGCACAGAATAAAGAGCCCTCGTTATAACCCCAAGCTGTTACACAATGCATTATTGACATCCTAAGTTGTGAAACCGATCTGTGCTATGTTCTCCCCTCCTCGTTCCCCTCTGTGAAGTTTCCAACAAATGAAACAAACATTCCGGAGCGTGAGGAATGCCTGCCCCCACCTCGGTACTCATTCCTCCCCTGGTCACCATCCCTGACCCCGGTTCTCGGCCTCTGCTTGTCCCCAAGTCAGGTCCAGACAGCTGTGGGTTCAGGTTGCTCAGAGCAGGGAACCTCGGGGCCAGAAGTGCACTGCAGGCCAGGCACATGGGTTTGCGCCTTTTCAAAGAGTGTTTTATGATTATCATTTTTTTACTTCAACTCCATGGGTAAGAGAGACAGGAAAATGGGAAGAACAGGAATCACCATGTTAGGCAGAATTAGCCAGACTTGGAAGTACAAGCACTGGATGTTTTCCCCAATAGATGGGAATTTTAAAAACAACCCCCAAAAAAAGATAGCAAGAAAGTAGAAAGACTTACTAGGCAAAAGGAAGCAAATAAGGGTGGGGAGGTGTGAGGGAAGGTAATGGGATGGGTATGATCAAAATGTGCCATTTGCATGGATGAAAATGCCACATTGAAGGGCTGGGGATTTAGCTCAGTGGTGTAAGTGCCTGCCTGGCAAGCACGAGGTCATGAATTCGATCCCCGGTACCAAAAAAAAAGAAAATGTGTGTGTGTGTGTGTGTGTGTGTGTGTGTGTGTGTACAGACACAGACGAGGCAGGAACTCTCCCTGGGGCCCTGCAGTTATGGGATTCTGTTCAATTAATGCAGACGTGCATCCTCTACGGCTACTCCGTGTGTATTAATCCAGCTTTGAAGACAAAGCTTAGTGTTAGTACTGAAGTACAGAAAGCCCCTACACACACGCACCATGACGCACTCCCAATGCACAATATCCTTTTTATTTACTTTTTTTAATCTGTTGAGCCAGGAGCTTGCTATGCAGTTCATGCTGGCCTTGGGCTCAACTCACAACAATCCTCTTGCCTCAGCCTCCCAAGCACTGGGATGGCAGGTGTATGCCACCATGCCCAGTGTATAAAATCCGTTTTTAAATAGGTTTTAATCCACTTTGACAAGCACAGAGTTTCCCCCTAAACTCTTTTTTTTATAACAACAGCAACAACAACAGAATAGCATTCCCAGGAGGGAATTAGAACCTAGAGATTGAAGACTTTCTCCCAACAGTCCTCAGAGCCGAGAGCTGCCTCGGGGCACAGCGTCCGGCCTGCTCCAGCCTCGGCCGCTCTGTCCTGAGCAGTACACTTCCGGCCACTCGTTTTCCAGGCCTGACAAAAATGTTCTCTTTGCCCCACCTGCAGCGGGCACACTTAAGGCCCCTGTGGATGCAGCTGAGAGGCGAAGAGACAGCAGGAGAGAGCGTCCCACCGCCCCACGGGGACAGAGCGAAGGCGGCCACTGGTCACCCACGTTCCACAAACACATCTGTGGAGCGTAACGTTGCCCGGGAGGCAGCTCAGTGGCACAGTGCCTGCCTGGCAAGCACGAAGCCCTGAGTTTGCTTCCTGGTTCCTGGTACCAAAAAAAAAGCATAGCATTAGACAGCCGGTGTCAGAAACACATGAGCTCAACTCAGAGAAGAATTTTAAAAGAAGAACATTTTTAAAGAGAGATGATAGCTCAGCAGGCTGGTCTACCGACTGCCCTAAAACAGAGGCCAGCTCAAAACTAGCCCGAGGCCGTTAGAAGGTGTATTTTCTCCAAAGACCACACACAGACGGCCAATAAGCACATCCAAGACCATCAGTCACCAGCGGAGTGCGGGTCAAAACCACCACGCAGCGCTGCTTCACCGCCAGGGAGCTGGCATCACCTCCAAGACCGGACAGTAAGGACCAAGCGCAGCTAAGGGGCTGGAGCAATCGGAACCCTTGTGCAGGGCTGGCGGCAAGGCAAAGAGAGACCGCGGCTGTGGGAGACAGCATGGCAGTTCCTTGAGAAATGACACGGAGTCACCGTAAACCCAAGTCCACCCCAGGTCTCCACACACAGAGACGGAAAGCAAGGACCCAAGCAGACGTGCACACAGCTGTGTCTGTTCTCACGGTAGCTAAGCAGGGGGAACAACCTGAGCGCCCACAGACAGGCAAATAAACAGAAAGCCTTGACGGTCGGTGACATCTTTCAACGAGGAAAGGACTCCTGCCACGAGCTGACAGCACATGAAGCTTCAGGGTGTGATGAGCGCATGCACTTTTAAAAATCACTGCAGTAAAAGACACACTGAATCCCTCTCCAAAACTTCTCCTCACGTCAAGCACATTTATCCTGGTGGCTTTCTGAAGCAACTCTGGAGTCCTCCTTCTTGAGTGCCTTGATCAGGTGTGATCAAAAATATAATGAGTGCCACTACCAAGAGTCACCCGATCAAAGGCAGCTTGTAAAAAATGTGATGCTGTGTCCTCATCCACCTTAGTCACCAGATTTGGCACCGTGTGACTTCCGGCTCCTCCCCAAGGTCAAAATGACCACAAAAGGCAAACGCTGAATCCATTCAGGACATCGAGGCAGCCGGGACGGCGCAACCAAGACACTGAGGAAAGAGGACTCCAGAGCTGCTGCAGGAAGGAACCAAGAGGGTGGGGAGAGTGTGTGCAAAGCAAGGGGGAAGGTTTAGAGGGGGATTCACGGCAATGTGTCCTTTACCGTAATTCTAAAATTTTAGATGGTGACGATACGTTGCTAAGTAAAATATGCCAGTCACAAAAGGACCAGTAGTGTATGAGCCCACTCACAGGAGTTAGCTAGAATAATCAAATCACAAAGAGAGAAAATAGAGTAGCGGTCACCAGGAGACAGGACAGTCAGGGAGGTACGGTATAGATGGGGCAGAGTCCCAACCATGTAGAGGAAAAGTGTTGGGGAGAGATGGGGCTGGAGACTGTCCGGCAGTGCCAATGAATTATACACACAAAAAGCGCTAACATGGGAAACCTTATTTGTATATATTTTAACTACAATTTTTCTTTAAATTTTAAATCTGAAAAAAAAATAAGAATCAGGACAGCAGGCATTTTTGTATTAGGGGTTTTTGTTCTCTTTTTTTTTTTTCAGATGCTAGATACTTTAATTTTGGGGACAGAATTAAGAGTACAATTTTCTTATCTGTACCAAAAGACAACATGCTGAGAATTTGGAAAGTCAAAAAATCATACTGAATTCCTGTGGTGTAGAGTTATATAAATTTATGTTAATGTGTACATTTATATGCTTATATTTTATAATGCATATAATATGCTACCAATGACAAAATCATTAAGACAGGGGCTGGGGATTTAGCCCAGCGGCATAAACACCTGCCTTGCAAGCATGTGGTCATGAGTTCGATCCCCGGTACCAATAAAAAAAATCATTGGGACAGATTTCTATCTGAAATATATATATGTATCACAGCTATGTTTCTATTAACACTGGCAGACTTTGGAGCTTCTTGTTTTTTCAAATCTTACTTCACAGTTTTCTCCAAACTGATACCAAAATGTTAAACTAATAAACCTTATGAAGCATGTTCCTTGTGTCTGAAGTTAAGACTAAACCGAGCCTACACCCATTTAGTCTCTAGCCCTTGTAAATCTGTGCAAAGCACCCTTCAGCCTACGTCCTGCACTCCATGTGTAGCGTTTCATCTTAGGCCTCTGCCTGTTGGATGCACGTCATTGACCCATAAGAGCAAGCCGGCGGGGACACAGAGGCGTCCCCTGATAGAGCCTGGCTCTGTTCTGTCCTCCGCCAGCTGGTCACACCCAGCTGCTCGGTGGCACTGGGCTCCAGCCCTCATCCCTGCTCTCTCTCCGCTGTCTGCTCTGCAGCAGGCTGATGACCCCCTGTGGCAGAGGCCGCCACTTCTGTGCCACTCCTGCACCCTCACCTGCAGGAACCGGGATTAAGGCGGGCCCAGCCCCAGCCTCCAGTGACAGCCCTTCCCAGCTCGAGGGCAAGTCCTCCCAGCCTCCACCAGCGCCCGCCCCGTCCTGCCCTCACACCTCCTGCCCTCACACCTCCTGAGCTGTTCGCTCTCTTGCTCCAAATCGCTACCTCGCAGGGCCCTGACCTCCTGATTTTCCATCTATTTGCCCCTCTTAAGCCCCCTGTCACAGCCCGCTGACAGACTCAGGCTCCCCTTCCTGCCTAAGCAGACCTGTCCCCCTCTTGTGCTCAACCAGAGCTTCCGGCCTCCACTCTCCAGCACCCCCAGCCTTGTAGGTCCAGCTTTGAGCCCCTGAGAACCCTCCTCTCCTCCCACCGCCGAGCATAAGACACCCCTCAGTCCTGTCCCGCCCATAAGGTAGTGACGATGACATCTCAGGAGTCATATTTAAAACGGGCAGGCGAACGGGAGTCAGATGTCAGAAGGGGACACAGCCACCTTTATCAGCAAGATCTCTGGTCAACGTGCATCACTAACGTGTGTGGTGTCAGTTATTGTCCGTACACACGCGCACAGGAGTGTACGTCAGGTTGTGACTAGGGATGTGTTTACACACTTGTGACGGAATAATGCTCCCCATACATCCGGGTCCTACTCCCGAAAATGTGCAAATGTGTCACATTCATAGCAAAAAGGACTTCAGAGATGCGATCAAGGCTGAGAGAGGGAAGTGATACCGGACTTTCTGGGCAAGCGCAGCCTAACCCCGTGAGCCTTTCACAGTGGACAAGCCTTTCCCAGCCTAAGAGGGGGCCACAGTGGAGGAGGGGGTCACAGCCAAGGGGTCACCTTAAGCTGGAAAACTCAAGAGCACAGCCCTCAGTAAGAAATACGGGCCCTTGGACCCGCCATTACACACCTGCCGGCCGGAAGTGTGGGAGCAGCTGGCTCTGGTACAGAGTGGCGCACACGCACGTGCATCACTGCTATCCCAGAGGTCCCAAGGACCAGTCGTGGGCCCCGCTGTGAGCTCCTGCAGAACCAGAGCGGGGACAGACATCCCACGCACCCAGGGAGCAGTGACGGTTCTTTTCGGTGCCTGAGATGAAGCCCAGACCTTGGCACAGAGCTCCACCCACCGCCACCACCACCCCGGTCCCTTTCTGTTTTATTTTGAGACAGGGTCTCCCTAGGTCACTAAGACACCCGGGCTGGGCTCGAGCTTTCTCTCCTCCTGCCTCTGCGCCCACTGAGTGCTGGGGTGACAGACGGGCACCACCGTGCCCAGTGGGGCTGTGATTTTTAGGTGACACACAATGTTCTCTGCTCGGGGTGGACACCCCTGGCAGGTGTAGGCCCCGGACAGTAAGAATGTGATGTTGAAACAGCACAGTGCCTGAAGGGTTGCCAAATCTTTCTGGCAAGGGAGAGGCTTTCTGACAGGAGCCTCTGCCCAAACCAGGCCACAAGGAAGCGCCCCTCTGGACTGAGATCACTGCTGGGAAACCCCCAACCCCACCTGGTGACGGGGACACTGCCAAGACTCAAGAACTGGTCCCAGACACAGCAGGTGATGGTGCAAACCAACAGGCCAGGCATGTGATGACATAACCCTGTCACCTGACCACATTTTATCTGACTGCCATACACCTGGGTCAGGGATAAGAAAATACAGGGTGAGGTGCACAGAGAGGTCAGGGTGATAAGATCCCACGCCTGGTCTCCTCCCCCCGAGAATGGCTGCATGGTGTCTGGCAACCTGCCTGCAGCAGGGAAGAGGGGTGCCCGGCGTCCCGGCCCGGGAGGAGGGAGAACAGCAGGATTTCACAGGGACCAAATCTAACAGGGGCCCCCGAGTAATTAGGCAGCTAAGCTTTCCAGCAGCAGATGGGAAAACTGCCCATTTTACAGGAGAAAATGTCGAGTCTAGCGGAAGTTAAATGATCATCTGGGGTTAGAGGGTCATTAATTTATCTCAGGTCAGACCTGAAGTGATGGACCTGGGTCATTTCCAGGGGGCAGCTCCAGATAGCCGGGCAGTGTGATTCCAGGTTTTGGGGGACAGTGGGGAGCTGCAGCTGAGGGAGGACAGAAGAAACAAAGAGAGGTAGAAAGAAGACAAAAAGACTAATTTTAAAATTACGCTTTTAAGAAGACTGTGACTTCAGGACACAATCAAAGTTACCCAAGGTCACAATGCCTTTTTGCTGTCGAGAAATTTATGTCAAAAAATTTTTTTTTCTAAGGGTCTTAAAGGTGTAATAAACCTGTGAAGTGAGCCCGGCTTTTCCTCTGCTACTATGGATTCCCAGATCCCAGACTTTGCCCCGAAGGAAACGCGCCTGTGGGTTAGCTTGGTACAGTGTCCCTAAATCTCGGACACACACAGATGGTTTGCACCCAAACCTGACCTGGGCTTGTAAATCCCTTTTCCCCACAGCAACTCGTCCTGAAATGCTTTTTCCGTGACCCACATCAGCAAACCCCACTGGATCACCTACTCTGTGGCTGGGTCGGCTGAGGTCCCCGTGGCCTCGGTGGGGGATGCGCTCTGACCCTATGTGGGGAGAACCACAAGGCCTGCCAGTCTCCTGGCTGGTTTTCCCCTCTGCTCGCTCCCCTCACCTGTAAATGAGGGCTGATACCTGGGGCACAAACCATGCAGTCCGTAAAAACCAGCTGGTAAGAAGGAGCATCTCCAGGGGGAGAGAGTCTGCACCCCATCCTCAGTCACCACACAGGGAGCCCCGACTGCCAGCAGTTGAGCTGATTCTGGTCTTCCTAAGGGAAACGCTGGACAAACACCCTCACTCTGCGCCAGGCCCCTCCAAACCCTCTTGGGTTAGAGGCATATCTGGGAGGAGCCCTTTCCGGAAAGTGCTAAGCCGGTGAGACCCAAGGCCCTTGTGACTGGCAGGGCAGGGACGGTCACATGGTCACTCTCAGGTGCAACAGGTGGGAGTTGGGGAGCCCCGCATGCTCCAGGGCACAAATGCATGCTTCTTACAGATGAGTGGTGGAGGGAGAGATGGCGTCCAGGGCCCCAACAGGAAGTACCCCAAGCTTGGCTGTGGGCTGCGGCAACTTCGTTACCAAGGAAACTTGGTACCACTGCAGTACCCTGGCAGGGAGTGCTTCCTGGCACTTCACAGGAGAGGCAGTGCCCTCAGCCCCTCGCACCTCTCACTGCATCCCCTCCCCCCAGCTGCTTTGCCAAGGTCACACACTGGGAAACTGAGGCAGCTAGGAACCGTGTCCTGCTTGGGTCACAGAGTGGTGACGGGCAGAGCAGGTCTGATGCTCCGTCCAGCCCCCCCCCTCATAAAGGCCTGAACACCGGCAGAAGCCCCCAAACACCCACCGGGGCCTGTTTCTCCCAGGCTATCTGGGACCAGCTCTGGCTGCAGCCTGCAGGCGAAGAGAGCAGCCTCACCACAGCCAAGATTTCTATCGAGTGTGGGATGTGGGCCCAGGCCAGGCCTCCTCTGGAACTGCTGGCTCAGAGGCCTGGGTGCAGCTGCGGGCCCCAGCAAGGGGAGATAAGGGACCGACCGGAGCTCTGGGGCCTGGGCCACTTCCCAGCCGGGGCCTGGAGTGTGGCTTCTTTTACACTTTCAGACCCAGGGCCCTGGAAACAGAGCTTCCGGCCGTATTCACTGCTCAGCGGTTGCCGGGTAAATCACCACAAACCATCCAGGCACAGTAGTACACACCTGTCATGGTCGCCGCCTGTCATCCCAGCGCTCTGGGAGGCTGAAGCAGGAGAATCGCAAGTTTGAGCCCAGCCTGGGCATCTTAGTGACTTAGTAAAACCTAATGAAATAGAAAATTTAAAAAGGGCTGAAGATATAGCTCAGTGCAAAGGTCCTGGGTTCGATCTCAGCACCAAAAGGGAAAGAAGAAAACTACCACAAACCAAATTGTGATTCTGCTCCTGTCTGAGATGTCTTCCCAAGGCCTCTGCCTTGTGTGTCTCTTCCCCTTGGGACACTGGTCATCGGGCTTGGGGACCACCCTCTCCTGCATGGCCCCATCTTGACTTAATACTTATATCTACAAAGACCCTGCTTCCACATTAGGTCACCTGCTGAGACCGTCGTGTCCGTGGATGTGGAAGGACCCTGGCAATGTCGTACAGCACCTTCTCTGAACCCAACGTGGCAGCACACACCTATAATCCCAGCGCGCTGGGAAGCCGAGGCAGGAAGACTGCAAACTCAAACCCAGCCTGGCACTTTCTATGTGTCTCATTTAAAAACAAGCAACTAGAGAGGCCCGCCCAGGAGACAAAAGGTCCTCTAGCACCCAGGAAGACTGGGGGCGGGACCTGGGGCCCCTTTTCCTCCCGCCCTTTCCTTCAGCCCAAACCTCTAGTGCTTTCCCAGTTGCCAAAGCCAACACGCCTTGGTTCGGGTAACACTTCCCTGCTGCCAAAGCTAGACGACACTCAGAATGATCACCCAGGGAGGATCCAACACTTTCTTCCACTAATTCAAATGTGCTGAAGATTGTGTCCTAAATCTTCAAGGATGAGGCTAGAGGAGTTGGGGGGACATTGAGGGACATCCAACTCAGCTTATAGCTGAGGCACAATGGCCTTGTTAGCTGGGATCCATGCAGACTGGAAAAAAACATATCCCTGTGGGGATGTGAGGGACAGGTCCTAATCCCAGCACTCTGGGAGGCTGAGACAGGAGGATCACAAGTTTGCACAGCCTGTGCAATTTTACAATTAAGTGAGCTCTTGTCACATAATAAAAAACAAACAAGGGCTCAGTGTGAAAGCCTTGGGTTCAATCCCTAACACCACACAAAACAAAAAGAACAGAACACTGCTTTCTGTACCGTCCACAGCCTGAATCCTAGGGAACTCACCTTGCATAGAATGCGGAGCAGCTTCTCTCCCACTTCCGGTCTCCGTGAGCCATCGTGGCTCAGAGACTCCAGCACCGGGGAGGCTGCGGAGGTCAGAATCCAGGCTGAGCCCCTGGGCTTCAGAGCTACAGGAGGGTCCCCATGCAGGTGAGAGGGCGAGGCGGGCAGCAGCCGTCTCAGCAAGCAACTGGCAAACGGAGCAGGAGCAGGCTCCAGGCAAGAGACACCCACTTGTGTCTGAGAGACAGTGGTTTGGGTCTGCAAGGCTGCGTGGGGTATAAAAGATGCCCCTGATCTGTACGCCTAAGTCGGCACTCTGGGGGGCTGAGACAGGAAGATCTCAAGTTCTAGGCCAGCCAGGGCAACTTACAGAGACTCTTTTTTTTAAAGAGAAAAAAAGACACAGAAAAGAAAAACAAAAAGCAAAAGAGATGCCAGGCATGGTGGCTCACACCTGTAATCCCAGCACTTGGGAGGCCGAGGCAGGAGGATCATTGCGAGTTTGAGACCAGCCTAGGCTACAAAGTGAGCTCAAGGCCAGCCTGAACGTTTAGGAGCAGGCCAGCAGAGGGGCATAACAGGAAGCTCGACCCGGCCGGGAGCCGCCCGCCCCGTCCCGGCCTCCTGCACTGAGACCCTCTCTCAAAAAGGCAAAACAAAAAATCGTAAGAGAAAAACAACAAACCCAAAACAATAACAATAAAGGCTTTCAAAACAAGATGACAGGAATTTAACAGTGGCTGTTACATTGCAATCTTCAAAGAGTTGCTTAGATGATCAGATGTAGACCTGCAAATTTGATCTAATCCTATTAGTATTAACTGCTTTTTTCCAAGAGCTAATAGAGTTAGTAGTACAGTCATCTTAGCTATCTTATGTATGTACATATCCAAATGTCGTTCTCCTTTTCCCTTCCTTCCTTTCTCCTTCAGCGTGGAGAGTCCTCAGAAAGTTAGGCTCCGAGGGCCCATGTGACCGAGCTATTCCGCTTCCAGGTATTTCTCCAGAAGAACTGAAAACATCACACCACAGCGATACATGTGCACCCACGTTTACAGCAGCACAATTTGTAATAGCCAGATCTCGGAAACAACCCAAATGCCCATCCACTGAGGAATGGATAAAAAAGTTGTGGTATTTCTATGCAATGGAGTACTACTCAGCTATAAAGAAAGATAGCATCGAGGCTTTTATAGGTAAATGGACATGACTTGAGACCATACTCATTGCCTGGGGATTTAGCTCAGTGGCTCAAGTGCTTGCCTGGTAAGTGCAAGGTCATGAGTTTGATCCCCGGTACCAAAAAACAAAACAAAAAGAGACCATACTCATTAAGAAATAAATCATACTCACATGTGTAAATATTGTATTGTCTCCCTAGTGTAACAAACCAAAAGGACAAATAAGATTCAAGGTCTACAGTAAATATTGTGAAAGGGTAAAAAACTGCTCAAAGGAGAGACTCTTTCTCAAAATAAATTAAAAACAAAGATCTGGAAATGTGGTCCAGGGAGAAGGCTCTAAGCTCAGTGCCTGTATCCCCCACAAAAAAAAAAAAAAACACTTTTCCACCAGGTTTATCGAAGAGCAAATCTTCCTCCTCCTCCTCCTCCTTGCAGGCCGCAGTCAGGCCACACAGTGCACCGTCCCCACGGGAACTCTCACCTGGCTCTGCCCTGGAAACGTCTTTTTTTAACCTACACTAAGTTTAGGAACAGGCCAGCAGAGTAGAATAACAGGAAGGTCAACCCGGCTGGGAGCCGCCCACCGCATCCCGGCTTCCTTCCGTCCACCTCCTCCAGACCACTAGGCTGCCTGGCCGGGAAGGCTCTGTGTCCCCAGCCAGCTGACAGCAGAGACTCAGGGTGCAGGCTGAGCACACGCCGAACACAGCTTCCCACCTAGGGGACAGAAGCCTGGCCACACCAAGAAGCCCACAGCCACGCCAGGGAAACCCAAGTCCTGGAAGATGTGAGACTCAAATCCAGTCCTCTAATCCTCCTCCCACCCAACCCCCACCCGCTCCGGTTGCTGCCTGTCACAGGGTGCTGCAAACACCCTGCCACAGAGGGATGTCCCCTGAACAGGCTGCGTATTTCCAGGACAGATGTTTGAATTTTATAGTTTCTCTCCAGGGATAAAACAACTATGAAAATTTTTCCACTTCCATAAGCTTGCAGTTGGGAGATTATTTCCCAGCATACAAGCAATTCTGTGGTTTAGTAACCAGAACAAATTTTTTGTTTTGGGAGAGGTGTTTAGTTTTTTTCTTCCCTTTTAAACTCCATCTAAACCTCACTGACATTCACAAGGGAAAACAGCATTGGCATCGAATCCACAATCCGGGGTGTCTCTCCGTGGATCTTCACCTGCCATCTGCTTTGTCCTGGCCCAGTCCCCTGACCTGCCAGAGGCTGCCCTGTGTCCCGAAGACTCCCTACATTCCTGTTCTCCTCTGTGATGTCGCAGCTGCCATTGCTGAGCCGGACACCTCAAGGCCGGACACTGTGTGAATGGCCGCATCCTTCCCACCACCCTGAAACAACAGCCTGGCCAAAGCCTGGTAGCGACTTCAGCTTCACAGATGAGAAGGTGGAAGCCCAGAAAGGGAAGCAATGTGCCCAGCATCCTCTGGCTGCCTGTGCCCAGTGTGAGCCACTGTGTGGTCCCAGCACCCACAGATGCGGACCCCACAGAAGACTACCTAATAGGGTGGCTGCTGGAAGAACTGCAGCACCCATGCTGCAAGGGCCCCGGGGCCAGGGCAGGCCAAGCCCTTCAGCTCATGGCCAGGATGCTAAGGCCCAGGGGTTGGCACCTATCCCAGGGCTGGGAGACACAACAGGTGGAGGGGGGAGGAAACACATGGGACGTCAGGGCTCAGGTCAACGGCCCAGAGCAATCCCTTCCACTTCCAAAGCTTCCCCGGGTCCCAAAGGTTAGAACCAGAAGTCTGAACCCAGGGACCAGAAGTCAGAATCCAGGAACCGGAAGTCTGAACTTAGGGACCAGAAATCGGAGCCCCAGAGCTGGAAGGGCTTCTGTATCCCTCTGTGATGAGCGCAGTGGCGCCTCTCAGCTGGCCCTGTGAAAATTCTTCTCTTCATTTTTTCCTCCCTGCTGTCACCCGTTTTCAGGTACTGTCCACTCTTGTCCCACTGCAGTCCACACAGCTTCCGTTTTTTTCTTGGGTAAGTGTCCACTTTTTCTTTGTCGAACGTTCACACTTGGTGTCTCCCTTCCCCTCGCCATGTGCTAGAGTTTGAACTCTTACTTACATGGGGCTGCCCGTTTTTTCCTCGGTGAAAATACATTTGAATATATTGGAATAACTGGCCTTATGAGGAGTGATCAAAGTATATGGTGAAGGGTTAAATTTTTAAAAGTTACTACAGATTGCCATGAATCCCCTTCACAATATTCCTCCTTGCTTGGAAGACGTTTATCCCATTTTTCTGGTCACTTTCTGAAGCAGTTCTAGAAGTCTTTTACAAGGCGTGATCAAAAATACTGGAAATGCTACTGAGTGCCATCACACAGAAAAGCAGCTCATAAACACAGGATGCTGTGTCCTCACCCCCTTATTCACTGAATCTGGCACCTTGCAACTTCTGGATCTTCTCCAAAGTCAAAGTGACCATGAAAGGAAACGTTTTGAATCCATTCAGGACATCAAGGCAGCCAGGACAGCACAGCTAAAGACCCTCATGAAAGAGGACTCCAGAGTCACTACAGAAAGTAGCCAGGACGGTGGAATGAGTATGTTGGAACCAAATGGGAGTGTTTTGAGTGGTACTGAAGGCAATGTCCTTTGTTGGAATAATTTTTTTTTAATTTAATGATTTACTCTAATTTTCCTGTCACATCTCACCTCATATTTCTGTCACCTTTCAGCCTGCTGAATGAGTGTCTTTGTGTGACCACAGCATAGCTGTCATTGGCGATAGGCCTATTCTAATCCTGCTATGGGGTCACTGCCAACAACATGGGTGTATAATATAGCCTCCCACACAAGGGCCAGGCCACCAGCCATTGCCCTACCCCAACAGGGGACCTTCCATTGTGTCTCAGGATAGAAAGGAAGCTGAATCACCCCAAAATGCCACAGACACACTTCTCTTTACCCAGTGACAGCATGTTGGGCTGGAGGTGAGAGTCATTCTTGTTGCCATGGAAGCATTTCAGTTACATACACAAAATAGCATGATCAGATTGTTGGCTTTCCAAATGAGAAAAGAGTGTTGAAAGGTCACCCCACAGGCCCCCAAAATAAGAATTTGTTGGACCTGGAGGACGGCTGTCAGGGGTCCTGGGAAAACTTTGCTAGGACAAGAGCTGTCCTATTAGTCAGGTTTTTTGTCACTGATACAAAATACCCAGTACCTCTGGTTTAGAGGAGGAGAGGATGAATTTGGCTCACAGTTTCTGGGATTCAGTCCATGGTCAGTGGCTCCAAGACAAGAACATCACGATGGAAGCAAAGATGCTCAGTTCATGGCAACCAGGAAGCAGCACCAGGGAACAACACCAAAGAGGAAGAGGCCAGGGGTCAGATTCAGACCCCAAGGTCACCCCTCTGTGACCAACCAGACACATCCAGGAGCCACTGTGCTAATCTACTAAGAGTCCCCCAACCCAATGCAGTTGACAGATACGGACCAGCAGTCACAGTCATCAAAGTCCACACAGGCTGGCTCCAGTCCACTCACTCCTCCTGTAGGACACTGGGCTTTGTACAGCTCTGTGACCTTGCAGCCAGGCCCCTGCCTATGCTGAGCTCAGGGACATTAGCAGCCAATGGCATCCTCTGATCTAAAGGCCACTCAAGTATCCAGTGCTCCGCAGCCACTGAGCATGGGTAGGAAGGCACCGAGGATGGACATCCAGAGGCCATGTGGTCATTCTTTGCAGTCTCCAGGTAAGAGGTGGCCGTGGCCTGGTCCAGGGGGAAGTGGTGGGGCAGAGCCAAGCGCATGGCAGGGGTCCGTGTTGGTGGGAGAGGGTGAGCAGTGGGTCTGCGGGGTCCTTCTCAGAACCGAGGGAGATTCAGAGGGAGAGAGAGACGTGATGAGTGGCTTGGTCACAGGTGGCAGGGGCCGAGAACTCCCACAGGAGCCTGGCTGGAGCCTGGCAGAGCCCACAGTGAGTCCGAGGGTGTAGCCCACAGCCTTCAACCCAGGATAGCCTTGGCGGACACAGGCCTCTTTGGCAGGACGGAGGCCCCAGCAGAAAGTCCTGGTCCCCAAAGCAGCCCAGGTTCCTCTGCGCCTCCCAAACCTGGGGAGCTGCAGCTCTGCAGGGCGGAGTCAGTGTGTAAGTGGGAGGCACACCCCACAGCCACCCCAGTGCACACGAATTCACTTGTTCACACTCACACGTGCTCGCTCTAAGCACTCAGGCACACACATGCACACCCAGGCACAATCACGTACACTCACCGAGTACACACACTCTCGCCCACTCCCATGATCCCTGCACACACCCAGGGAGAGTCAACGTGACTTCGGGCAGGGAAGACCCGGCTGTCAGTGCCCAGCGCTGTGTGCAGATGGTGTGCAGGTAATGTGCAGGGATGGTGATCACCCAGCTCTGCCCCGTGCAGACAGGAGGAGATGCACAGAGGGAAACCCGGGCTCGAGAGTGCACGACCCAAGTGCAGTCGCTGTGGACAGAGCTGTTCATCACACTTGTCTTGAGGTCCATGTGCAAAACCAGTCGCATGTGCACCATGACTCAGCCCTGACGTGTGTCCATGAATATTAAAAGCTGAAAATAATCGCATCACAGTGTCAGGCTCGGGGTTTTCAGTGAATTTCCCTAATGCTACAGTTTCATGCTGCAGAGCCTTTAATAAAGGGGGAATACAAGCCTTTTCCAGGGGTCTCAGTACTGGCACCTGTGTCCAAAGCTGGGCCCCGAGTGGGAGGGACCCTTCTGGAAATGTCACCCCGTGTTTTGGAGAGCAGCTTCAGGAGCTGGGGGTGTCCACTCCTCCCTCCCTGCACCAGGCGTGTTTTCCAAGAAAAGCAAAACTTCCGGTGCCCAAGATCACTGTTTGCGGTGTCCGGGGCTGGGCTGCACCACCCTTAGAAGAAATCACATGAGCAGCCAGCGTCTGCAGGCGAGGGGGAAGTGGGTCTCTGGCCTCTGCTGTGGTTTTGCTTTTCTGGAAAACTGACTCTCAGTCTGTCCTCGTGCTGAAGTCACTCGGTGACATCCAGGTCTTCTCAGAACCACAGCGGGCTGCTGGTGGCCAGGTCCAGAAGGCTTCTCCGCCTGTCCTTCCTTCTGGGGTGACAGTTCCCGTCTTCTGCAGGTCAGGGCTGCGCAGCAGGTCCTGTCTTTGCTCACACAGCACCCTGACCTCCCACTCGCAGGCGGCCCAGGTGCCATGGGTCAGTCCACCACTTCGTTCTCTTGCAGCATCAGGAACAAACTACTTCCTGCTCTGGGGTGTCTGTCTTCCTGGGGTTCACTGGGTCCTACCTTGGAAGACGAAACAGTTGCCTAAACCCACATAACATACACATCTCACCTGATTGGAGCACACCCATGCACTCCTGTTAAGTGAGATGACTGTTTTCCCCAGTAGCGGGAGGCCTGTTGTGCTCGTCCAGACTTGGAGGTAACCAGGGTTCCTGGGCTCTGACATCTCCCACACCGAGGATCGAGGATCGGGACAGCCGATCAAAGCAGTCAGGCAGCAGCTCACTCCCCGGCTTCATTGATGGGGGGGGGGGGTTTATGCCCAGCCATTCGCCCGCCACCGGCCTTAGTGTAAAAATCTAGCGAACGCCCGGGGCCAGCTCCCGGGAGCGCTGCGTGTGTGTGCGTGCGTGTGTGTGTGTGTGTGTGTGCACCCAGGGCTTTCACGCTAAGCTACATCCCCAGCCCTTGTTAAATGTTTTTTCCTACTTTGCAGCAAGATCTTGCCAAGTTGTCCTGGCTGCACTCAAACTCGCAGTTGTTCTGGCTCCGCCTCCGAGGGTGCGGGCTCACCTCACGCCGGCTGCATTTCTCATCTGTTGATGCGGGTTTGCCCGTGTTTCTTTCATGAGCCGATGGGGAGGCGGCCGAGTCACGGAGATCACAGCGTGCAGAAGCGCGCGGGCCAGGAATGTTCCCGGAGGAAACCAGCGCTGACGCAGGACTGCGGTTCCGGGGGAAGAAAGCTCGGTAAATATAGCACGGGCAGTGCAACTGTTAGCACAGGAGGTGCCAGCTCCAGCCACCAGGTGACCCCTGCGTAAGCACCCAGGGGAGATAATGACACGCTGAGCGGGCGGCCGGCCCGCCCTCGATCGCCATGCCGCTGAGTCAGCCCTTCCTTCGGCCGCGGGTCCACGCCCCACCTCCCCTGCGTTCCCAGGCAGAGGGATTTGCAGGGTTCACCCCATGCAGGAGTAGGTTGTGGAAGAAGGGAAGAACCCCAAGCTTCGTAATACTCTCGAGCCAGGCCCAGAGACGCACGCCTGTAACCCGGCATGCTGGGAGGCTGAGGCAGGAAGACTGAAAGTTTAGCCCGGGCAATTTAGCGACCTTGTTTCCAAATTAAAGAGGACTGGAGAGGTAGCAGCTATTCAACTCCACCACTACAGCTCCCAGAATCCATCACGAGAGCTGACACGGGGCGCACACCTGTAATCCCAGCCTCTGGGAGGCTGAGACAGGAGGAGCAAAGGATCATACAAGTGCTTCAGCACTGTGGCCTTTGCTAAATTTTGTTTTGAGACAGAGTCTCATGAAGTCGGCTGAGCTGGCCTTGAGCTCTTGATCTTCCTGCCTCAGCCTCCCCAGGAGCTGATATCACAGGTGCACACCACCGAGCCCAGACTCAGTGAAATTTCATACAACACCCATCAGGAGTTAGGTTGTTTGACCCTCCCAAGGGTTGGCAGATAGCTGCTAGAATTCATGTTTTCAAAAACGTGGGGAGATGTTTATTAGAGAATTTTAAATGTGTCTACCCGTGGATGCTGAGGTCAATGCACGCTGTTGCTTTCCGGTGGAATTCCAGATGATTCTCTGCTTTTCCACTGCATTTCTCTGTCATTTCCTAATTTTCTACATCTTTTTATTTCAGTACTGGGGATTCAACCCAGGGCGTCTGAATGAAAAGACACCTCTAGCCCTTCTTTAAAAAAAAAAAAA
>PVJX010028956.1:0-23369 GCA_004027295.1 Dolichotis patagonum | reverse complement strand
GTGTCCAAGCCTCAGTCTTCACAACCTGTGGCTGTGTCACCTCACATGGAAACCTGTTACTAACGATCATGAGAAGGGAAATTTGTCTGCATTATCTGCATGAGGCTCATTTAATCATGAGACCTTTAAAGTAAAGAACTTTCCCTAGCTGGGGGAGACAGAGACGCCAAAGAAGAGTCAGAGAGATGCTACCCTGCTCCTCAGAGGCTTGTAAGAAAGAAGACAAGAGGAAAGGACCCTGTGCCGGGTACAGCAGCATCTCTAGGTGTTAGAAACTGCAGGGAAAACATTCTCCCCTCAAATTTCCTGAGCAGAAAACAGCCTGTTGATGCCTTAGAGTTATGCCAGGGAGATTTTTGTTGGATTTGCAAACTTTTGGGTTATTAGATACTAAATACATGATGCTTAAAGCCCCTAAGTTTGTGACAAGCAACTTGGGAAGCTGACGCAGAGCTCGGGTCCCTCCCCACCACCCTTTTATGCTGTGCTGTTATCCCCTCCCAGGCCTCCCTGGGTTTCCTCCTGCCAATGATTTACTTAGTTTATATCTGGAACAGAACAGAGAATAGAGCAGGGGTCAGTAAACCCCACGGACAGCTAGCAAATCCTCCTTGCAGTAGCAAGAAAGCAGCCACAGAAGATGCGTGAATGAGTGGGTGTGATTGTTTTCCAAACATTTTTTACTTTCTGACACAGAAAACCCATTCATGTGCAGCTGTGTGCTGACCCCATGTAGGGTCTCACTGTTCAACAAGTGATCCCCAAATAAGCAGCACCCCTTGGGCACCTGCTGGAACGTGAAATTGCACATTTCAGCCTTGCCCTGGTCCTATCCTACTAGATCTGCATTTTACCGTCATCCCCAGGTGACTGATACGCACACTCAAGCTTAAGAAGCATGGCTTTAGAAGGTTTAGGTTTCCAGGAGAGAAGCTGAATTATGAAAATGAACATTATTGACATCCTTCCTTTCAGCTGTTGGGTACCACTGGAGAAAGAAGGGCAGACGCAGACCTTCGAGGACAGAAAGGGCAAGAGCGTGTGTTAAGCACCTGCTGTGTGCAGAGCACTTTCCGGTACTGTTGTGTTGAACCTCACAATTACTTGCTCTGTCATTTTCCCAGTCTTCATGGGTGGAGAACTGGAGCTTCCCAGGCTCTCTGATGAGTGCATGAGGGATCCATGGCTGTGACACACGGGACTCAAGGGTCTGTCTGCCCCCCCAATACCCACAACAAGAGTAATTTTCAGCTTTTAGAGGTCTTAAAACTTGTGATTTTTAGGCAAAAAAAGATGCAGCCAGAACTTTGCCTGTGGTGTACTTCACCCCAGATCTATAGAAATCTTTATAGGTTTGTCTTTTGTGTGAGACCAAAGTAGGAAGGAAAGGAGACCAAATAGTGAGAAGAAAAAAGGTCCAGAATTTCTTTTGCCATCAGCGATGCTCCTGGGTGGCATTCTGCTGGACAGACTTGACCGTTTAGTTAGCAGCAGCAAAGCAGGGCCTCTTTTTGTGTATGCTGTTGGGGTTAGCAATAATAGGTACCATTTTTACTTTATTAAATGTTCCTGGAGCTGAAGTTCTGGGTGCAGTTATCAAACGGACATGCAGTTAACTAATCTCAGTTACTTTGGCCTCAGCTGTGCACCTCTCAGCCTGTCATCACAGCTACAAAGGATGGTCTGTTAGAGCAGCCGGGCTTGGCACCCGGCACTGAGGGGAAGTTTTAGAGGAAAAGAGGAAGAGGGATTTTCACTGTGTCCCTTCTATGAAAACCCTAGGGACAGTAGGATCTTATATCCAAATTCCATAACCCCCTGGGACACTGGTCCTTCTAAGCCAGGGTGCAGTAAGCAGGACATGGTGCCCAGGATATGCGTGTGAAAGTATGCCTGAGCATAATTACGGAAGGCAAGTCTGAGTTTGTAAAGTGTATAGAAATTGGATGCTCAGATGCAGCCAAAGACGTCCGCGGTCCTCTCTGCAGGGGAGGACGCTCTCCTCCCTAGGTGGGCTCCAAACAGAAAATCCTAACTGGCCTGCAAGAATTTTTCATTTCCAGAAAATATTCAGCTTATACTTTCAAGTTAAACAACCCATTCCTGAGCAGGGATGAGGCGGGGTCCTCAGTGTCTCTGGAGGCCAGCTCACCTTCTGCGGGAGGATTCTGTAACCCAGGTCGCTTCGAGTTATTTGCTTTTGACTGTGTCCTTTCCACAGTCACACAGCAACCCCACCTTTGGTCAGTCTTCACTTGGTAGACTGCGGCTTTTGCTAAAGAGCAAGCGCACTGAGGACCAAAACGTTGGAACTCAAACTCTGGCCTCTAGATGGCAGTCTAGCCCTGCTGAGTTCAACTACTCCCCGGTCCTGGGTGAATTGTGGAAACCACAGCTAAAAATAAAACTTAACCCAGGAAAATCACAGAAGGAGGTATAACAAGATTCAGATATTAATTTTTGGTTGAATGGCAGGTAAAAGATTGGGTTTGAGCTCTGGGATGAAAACAACATATGTCTATGAGCATGCTAAAAGTGCTGTGTGACAGTCCTCTTAACTTGGCTGTATAAAATTCACGATGGTAAATGGGAATAGCTCTCCCACAGAATGAGACACTGCTTTGCTTTACAATAGAACGGCAAAGGATGTGGTGACGGCAATTACTGAGCCTCCTCTGTACATGCCCCCATCATGTATAAACCATCCAGTCAACCAAATCTGAATGGGAGAGTTCGTTTCATAAAGAGTATTTACAATCTTGAAAAGTTTTAGCCAAATGGATTGGTCATTGGCACAGACAGTAGGAAAGCATTTTGATTGTTCCATCTTTCAAATAGTTGTATTGACCCTGTGTAGGTAGAGCAGATGAGTTCAGTGTTGAATTTGGGTTGAGGTTTAGCTAAGAATTAGAGAACTTTGATCAGGAACAGACCGTAGGGTTCATTTAGGTGCCAGTACTATCACAAAGACATCCAGACATCACCAAAAGTGGACTCCAGATGGAGACTCGGTCTTGGAGAGGGCCTAGTTTGCCTGTGTGGGTTATCTGTGTAATATGACAGTTCTGTGTGGAGCAAAAATAGTAATGAAACACCCAAAAACATTTTTATTCATTCTACTCATCTAAAACATACTTTCAAGATTTAAAAATTACAGATGCTGGGCTTTATTAGTGTCAGAAGGCTTTGCCAGGTGTGTAAATAGGAGCTCTGATAGGGCCCTCACAGTGCAGGTGGAGACATGAAACAGAACAGAGTGCACTGGGTAACTGCACTGTGGAGTGCCAAGTCAGCTCTCCTGCTCGCATCTCACCTGGACATGCAGCCGGTGATGGTCCCTACCTTTCAGGTAAAATTGTTGTGAAACTGAAATTACAGAAGGGGAGAAAATCTCTTTCTAGAGAGCCATGGAGAGTGTGGTTATTGAAATCCAAAGCCATTCTTTACTTTGAATCCCAAAGTAAGAATGCTGTGTATAAACTCTGTTTTAGTCTGTAAGTAATTTGGCTAATTGAGAGAAGGTCATGTGTTGTATTATTCCGTCTCATGAAATCACCAGAACAGGCAAATCTGTAGAGATGTCAAACAGATGCGGTGGAAGGGATTGGAGAAGGCAGGGAGATGGGGAGTTTCTGCAGGATAGTAGGAGGCTTCCTTTTGGGGTGAGTAAAATGTGGTGAAACTAGGTAAACACGGTGGTTCTTTAACACTGTGAATGTACTAGATATCCCTGAATTGTTAAAAAAAAAGAAGGAGAAAGGAAGGAAGAAGAAAGAAGAAAGAAAATGAAAGGAAGGAAGGAAAGAAGAAGAAGAAGAAGGAGAAGATGAAGAAGAAGGAGAAGAAGAAGAAGAAGAAGAAGAAGAAGAAGAAAGAAAGAAAGAAAGAAAGAAAGAAAGAAAGAAAGAAAGAAAGAAAGAAAGAGAAAAAAGAAAGAAAGAACATTGTGATGCCAGGGGTTAGGGAAGAGTTTGTTCCAAGAGCATTTGTCCAGATGATTTTGTAAATGAAATCTCAGACTCTCAGCTTCCTTTGTAAATGTGTGTTTGCAAAGTTTGCTCTCAGCTGCTGTGAGTGTTTGATTATCCTCATGGAACTGAGGCTGGCCGACTCTGCCCCACACAGTGCCATTGGGTTGTGTCCAAGGGTAACTCATTCCATGGACTCCACAGATGTTGGACAAATGGCACTTGGCCTGTGGGGGCCTCTGATCCTACTGACCAGTCACTGTGAGAGCCATTTAGAACGTGAGGTTTGGGGGGAGGAAAGCACGGCTGCATTAGTTCTCTTGGCAACTGTCTGCTGCTAAAAATTAGGCTTTTGCTGAAATGCTTACAGATGCAGACTTTTCCCCCTCCGACTTGGCAAATTTTGACTTTTGTGTGTTTAATTTTCCTCAGTAGACCTCTTCTCTGAGCTTCAAAAAGAATTGCTGTTTCACGGTATCAATTTTCTCACCATAGGACATTGCCTTCTGATCTTTGCAAGGGTTCCACTTCTATTCCAGCCCTACAGGTTTTTTTAAAAGCTGGAAATTAATATCAAGATTTCTTGGCTTTGTTTACAGTATAAATATTAAGAAGTGACTACTAGTCAACTCACCAACATTCTTCTATTTGTATACATATAATGAGATACTGCATACCACATTTAAAGTGCAAAAGTTTCAAAGTTACCTACTGATATTTTCTGTGAACTTTCTGTTAGAATTGGGGAGGGGGGCCTGGTTAATAAGAACACAACAAAACCTCCATAATTCAGATTGTATTGGACATCATAGGTTCAGAATCTCAGTGCTGCAACAGACTCTTTTATGTATCCGACCAGTCCACCACATGGCTTGAATCTATTTCACCCTGTCAGATCTGGTCTGCACCAAAGTCGATGCGGATCGTATGAAAGTTGGAAAGTTTTTCCCAAAACTGAGTCAAGTTTTACTATCCTGCAGCTTCTGTTACCTAGTCTTGAGTGTATCAGTGGGAAATATTTGGGATAAGCTTCATTTTTCTTCCAGATGACAAGCTGAAATTCCATCTTCTGGTCACCATCTTACGTTTAACCCTGGCGAGCTGAGCACGTATCAGGTGTATCTAAGCACACAGAGGAGGGTTTAGAGGCACAATTGTCTCTCTAGACAGTACATGTCCATGAATGTAACCAAGTTAGCACTCCACATGTTCAGGGTTGTGCCTCAGCTTTGTACCACTTCTGGGGAAATTTTAACTACAGAATGACTGGCAAAGTTGAAATTTAGGAGATACAGAAAAATTTTAACAATAACAACCTGCAACTTCAAAGAATATTAGGCGAAGGAAGAAGATAATTGACATTAATTAAGCCCTGACCCCACACATGTGTGTGTAGTTGAGATTTTGTGTATTCTTTTGTTTAAGGGTTTCTTATACCTCAACTTTGAGCTCAGAGAACATCACTTTTGTGGCAGTGTCGCTGATGGTCTCTTCCTTTTTATGCACCCATAAGACTTAAGGTCAGTTCATAGACTTGACCTCCCTACATAGTTATTGCCCCGTAGTCCCCAGCAGACTAGACAATCTTCTAGTACCTGATGCATCACTAGGCCCTCATGTATGTTGAATGAATACATGAATGTTCATCCTTCGTTATTTTCATTATCCTAGTGACTATAAATGAAAAGCATGGATCGTATTATCGAGTGGAATTCTCTTAGCAAAATCACAACTTTAAAATGTGGGATTTTACTCATATTAATTTACTTCTCTTGTTAAAGCTATGTAATGTTTTATTTAATACTCCAAAAATAATTTATCCCTAAAAAGATATTTTAACTTATTTTTTAAAAAGCTAACAATTTGTTATATCTTAATTTAATTTAAAATTAGATTTGGAATTTTTGTGTAAGTATATTTATATAGAATTTCTCTCTCCATATTATATATATATAATATAGTATATATATTATACATTATATATATCCTTTGAGCATATACTTAATCACAGAATTAAAATTTAGCTGTTTTGGCATAGAATCTGCTACATACACAAAAAAATTGCTTGCTTGTGTTCAAATTAGGATATTTAATTTTGTAAAATGATCAGTTCCATTATACATGCACATTTATGATGTTTATTGTTGGGAAATAACTATGTGATTATTATAATAACAAGTCCTAAAGGTGCACAAAACAAAAATGCGAATCAGTAGGCATTAATGCATGGCGCTTTGTTAAGTGAAAACTTTCATAACTAATAAGAGAGCTGTCTTCTTCGTCGTAAGAAGCTGACTTGGCCATTTTAGACATGTAGAATGCCACCTAAGGCAGTTCTCACATGTGGACAGTCCCTGCTTGTAAAATCTGGGTGCAAAGCAATCATGCAGTCTAGTCAGAGTTTAGATGAAACTATCAGCTCACAAGAAGTGGACGTTAGGGAAACAGCTTACAGAAAAGGTTAACTTTTGCTGCTTGCTGAGATAGATTACTTTAGTGTAACGAGAGGTCAGGGGTTTAACAGGGTCAGAAGACAGGATCAGTCTAAATGTCCTCCTCTGTGGAAAACTGCAATTTTGATGTCTGTTCCTGGAATCTTCAGACAGAATCAAGCCTTTAGAACTGAGTTTATGACATGACCTTGCATATAGGAATTTATGTGCAGCAAGCCAGTAGCCCTCTGCCTGTTCGGAAACCTCACCCCCCAGTTCTGTGCTTCTGTTAGAATTCTTGATCCAAGTGTAGAGTCTAAGGTAGTGTCAGCCAGGCAAACTTCATAGATACTTTGAATCAAAATTTTCACCATGTTACTAATTTAATCTGTTCATGTTTTATACCCTGTCCACTTCTAAAATTGATCTGAGACCATTAATGCCTGTTAAAATCTTATTTTATACAAGGAAAAAAATGTTCTTAAAAAATTTACAAACTAAGACATCATCAATTCAATTTTTATTTCATTTCACTCTGAATGCAGAGCTGTAAAACATCTAAATTTTAGTCAATTTTAGAAAATGTGAGGATTTTTCACTATGGGCAGCAGGTTTGTTTACTGTAATGCCAGGCTATCAGAAAGTTTGAGAGAGTCACAGTGGCTCCTGTGAACTTCAAACTTTAAAAATGTGTAAATAAAGATCAACTCAACATCTGCTTCTTTCCCAGTTTACCATCCCCCAACTGTTTGTCTTACCACCTTTTACAATCAAATCACATTGTGAGAAAATAAAAACTTGTGGGCTTGATACCATTAGTGTAGAAAGGATGATTTTGAAATCATGGCCAATTTCTGGAGACTACATCACTGTCTGCTGAGCAGAGGACCTCTTGGCTTCTGACTGAAGCTAGAGGAAATCACAATTTGACCACTGGGAAGACTGGGCCATGAATCAAGTGAACATGCTGAACCCAAGTGCCAAAAGCAGACAAGTCCGTTGTCCTCATGTCAGCCTGACAGCTACCACATTATTCCTCCTGGTTCATCTTGAACTAGACCCTGTGGCCTCCCAGGCCTGTGCCTCTGTTTAACATTGGCAGAAAACAAGCAGAGATGCTGTGCTGTCTTCCGCTCCCTAGCAGATGACAGCTCTTCCAGAAATGGTGAGCCCATGAGTGTGTCCCTGGTAGGGAGAAAGTCTGAAGGGGTCTCCGTTTCTGGCAGCAGCTGGGACGCCCTTCTAAAGCACGAACATGGCCTGCTGGCATGCTCCCCCGTGTTTGTTTATTTTGGACTCCACAGCAAATCTTCCCTGAGATGGGCGCTGCTCGTGTTTCATGGTAGAGCAAACACAGCTTCCATTTGTTGGACGAGATTCTTCCTGACTGCTGACCCCTGGTTTGCACTGCCCTTCCAAAAAGAGAGGTGTGAGGCCATTTTGTTTGTGCCTGCCAGTGTGTGGTGATGCTCAGTCCTGTTTGGATAGTGAGGCTGCTACTGAGTCAGCCTGAACACCAGCAGCATGCAGATGTGGTCATCCGGGGTCAGGGCAGGGACAACCACACATGTCCTGGGCCAGTGGAGTCACCTAACCCTTCTGAGAAGGTCCTGGGAAATGTCGCTATTTGTATGGCTCATGGGCATGCTGTGGGAGTGTAGTACTGGGAGGTGAAATCCCACGTGGTGGTGGCAGTCGCTGGGGCCATGGCCTGGAATGCTGTGCTGTATCTCCCATGATCCCTCTCTCTCCTTCTCGCCTGAAATGCTAGAAGAGTATCTCGATCAGTGGCAGAATGGGTTGCAAAGTAAGAAGTTGCTAAGGCTGCCTTTCTCTCCCAGTCTGCACTGTGGTTCTTATGCTACCACAGCAGACACAGTTGTCTTTGTCCTCTAAGTGGCCAGGATGAGTCGCTGGTCTTGTAGGACAAGCCTGCCTCCTTGCCAGAAACAAAAGAACATGTAGGCCACTGTTGGACCCACTGTTGAGTCTGGATCACTTCAAATTCAAGGCCGATTAAAAATTAAAAACTTAGGGAAATGGCATTTCTAATGATAGCATGGGCTGTCTTGCACTTGTGGCTTGCAGTCTGGAGAGGCAGTGAAGTGCTAGCCCGAACTAGGACAGCAGAGTGGAGGAAAACCCCGAGGAAGCTATTGCTGTGCAATGAATTTTAGAACAGGGTGGAATTACTAATGTAAACATTGAATAGAACCAAATTCTACTGTCTAGACTGTCATGCAAAAGTCCAGGTGCTGAAAAGCACACGGGGAATCTACCTCCAAGGTTCTTATTCTGACCAGGCAAGCCCTCATTAAGTGGCTGATGTGTTAATTCCACTCCCATAGCTAGGTATGGAGAGCTGGGTCCAGGAAGGAAGATAAGCTGTGGGAAGCGGCATCGCTGTGATGGGTGTTAATACCACCCCTCAGAGCAGGTGTGGCAGCCTAAATGTTAGAGAAAAAGCCCGAGTTGAGCTCTATCAGCCTGGAGACTCCTTACTGCTAGCTCTCTATTTATGTACTTTATGTCTGAAACACTTCGGGAAATACCACACACTTTTCATGGTGCTGTAGCCGAAGCTCTACCTGAAGCTCAATAAGAGCTTTAATATTCTAATTTCTTACTTTTTTTTTTTTTTGGCCTAAGTATGGTAGTTATTTCAGACGACATTGAGAAGGAGGCAAGTATATTTGCATTGTGATTACACGTTGGTTGCCAAGCTCACCATCTTTCATTGGCATAAGAGCCAGCTTTGTCTGGCAGCACAGACTTCAAAGCCCCCCTGGAAAAACAGCCCCAAATTTGGAGGAGGCATTTTAGAATTTCAGTCATTTCATTATGGCATTAAGGTGTATTAATTGCTTCATAGTCATGTGGATATAAGGTTGTATTCAATGACTTTAGTTAACGACTTCCTTTTTGCTAAAGCTAGTTAGGAAAAAGCACTTCAAATGGGTTTCTAATGATCTCATAAACACTATTTCTTCTGATTGCTAAGTAGCTTCCTTTCCTTTCTTCTCTTTTAATTCTCAGCTTCCAGTTCCTCTTCATTATGGTTATAAACAGCTGAACTTGGGCTCTGAAGTGCTATTTTCCTAGCACTATTTTATCAGTGATTATGGACGGAAGATGAATCGTCTCTGACAGAAGGAGCCAAATGTGACGTACAATCCAACTATAGTCAAAGCATTTCTTTTTGAGTCAATGGCAAGGAACTTTCTTTAACAAATGTGAATGGTGACATGTTCCAAAAGAAATGGTGAAAACAGAACTACTTGAAAATTTCAAGTCTTATATTTAGTGAATACCTATTGTAAACCAGTAGACTAATCTGCGTGATGGAAGGCATGCATGTAAGCCCTGGATGCCAAATCGAATTGACTGCATCATCATCTGTGTGGTAGAAATGAGCTGTTAAAGAGCCTCTCAAGGCCACGTTGCTAGAGATGGCGACCTGTAGCCCCTGAGCTCAATGGCCCCACGTCTGGCTAATCTGAACAACCTCAAATGCCAGTGTGAGAAATATAGGCCACAGTTAGCCACGTGCGGTGTGTGCCCATGTGGCTCTCTGATTTGATCAGTTCAGACGGAATTGCTCTGTATGAGAAATCTCCTCCCCAGATTAAAGCAGGACTAGCAGAATAGTGAAAGCTGAAAAATATCCAATCACTGTAAATCCCCTACTTCTCGCTCTTTTTCATAGATACAGCTAAAATAGTTGTCAATGAAGAGCACAATGTCCATTTTATTAAAAAACGTTTTCCACATAGCTTTGTAAGAGGTTTCTTTTTTTGTCAAAATACATACCTCCCGCCAACTTTCAAAGATATTTGCACAAGTCCCTGAGGATTGAATGTTTTCTAAGAACTGGATATTTTCTGTTAATGTTTTAGACAATCTCTTCCAACATCTGTAAGCAGGACGTGCGTCACGCCTGCGCCGAGAGCTCCAGTGTCTGGCTCTAAGGAGCCAGAATTTAGTCCCAGAGAGAAGACGGACTTAGCTGCAGGTCACCTTCTCATAGCAATCACGGGAAATTAATTTGCTCATCTCCCAACCATTAGCTGTTCTGGAAAATGTTTTTAACCTAACTGGCACTTCCTGAGTCTTGCACACACAGGCAGATGCAGGTGGAAGCTACTGGAGACTAATGAAGGGGGGGAGGGAGAGACGTTTAAGTTTAAAACTTTGTGCACCCCCCCAAATGTTTACTTTTTAAGTCACCAGTTTTCACAAATCCCCCATGTTTTAGCAGTGTAAAATAGAGGCTATTTTAAAACATAGCCCTTATGCTGGAGTGTACATTAAATATTTGCTCAGCTGATTAAAACAGTTCTGCATTTAATGTTTGAACAGTAAACAGTTTATTGAAAACTGAAATGTCTTTTTATGCACACGCGACGCTCACCCAGCACAACACCCCTGAGAAGCAGGGCTTCCGATAGGAGCTTTCTCAGCTCGGGCTGCGGAGCACAAATAGCCTTGAACAAACCCCACGTTCACACATGGTCCCCCTCCAGCGACGGCTGGGCTTTCTCAGGCTACTCCAGGGCAAGATGGGCAGCCAGACAGAGTGGGCAGGAGCAGTGCTAACAAAAGGCTTAAAACCAGAAAAACAGTTCTCTGCCGACAGAAATATTTATCTTAGGGGAAAACTGACATGGTTTCAGATATTAACGACAGTCCCCACAGGGCCCCAGTAGGAGCGTGTCTGCCCTTTACTCTGGTTTATTAAAACAGAAGGTATTTTGACCTCCGATAAACTAGGAAAGGCTGAGATTACTTTAAAGAATGACAAACAAATGGAAGATTAAAGTTCACAGCTGGTCCTTTGCTTTGTCATCTGTGGAGACTGAGTTAACCAGAAGCAAAAATAGCCACTCTGTTTACGTTAGCTTCTGCGATCTCCCACGCCCAGGCGACTGTGGCGATCACCTCCTCCTCAGGGGAGTGCCATGAGGAAGCCATGTACACACGCAGCACATGCCGGTCTTGCACGGGTGCTGTCTGAGGCCCTGGGTAAACACGGCCATCTGCTATTATCTGCCAGAAACTGCCAACTTGGAGTATTTGAATGTAGTGCTTTAAGACTATGTAATATCAAATTAAATCTGTAATTATTTCTCAAGTCTTTTAATGCTGTGTAACACTTTGGATGGTATTTCAACATAGGTTTGGAATTCAGAGCTAAGTGAGACTCTCCTCTGTAAGTAGACCAACCTATGTATCTAGACGATCATTGCCTTACTACGCAATAGTACGTTAAAAGTATGTAACTGAGTTGAAGTCCTTCAGTGGACATGTAGTTATATATTAGGCAAAACAAAGAGGAATATTATGTATTGTTTAAAAGGAATGAGGAAGATCGATGTATACTGATGTAAAAGCACTTTTTGATTTAAAAAGCAAGTTGTAGCAATCGTATCTGGCAAGAGCCATTCTGCTAAAAAGAAAACATACACATCTGTATGCTTACCTGCCTGTACGACATGGGACGTTTCTTGGAAGATAACAGGAAGCTATTGGCGATAGATAATTTAAAGTGTGACCGGGGAAGGAGGAGCCATTTGGAGCTGATGGCTGGTAATACACAACTTTCACATGTATAAAATCTAACTTACAATAAGAGTATATAATTTTTATAAATCAAATTAATTCAGTATTTTTACATTGTTAATAAGAACTTACTACACTCTGTATCAAACTTAACACCCCTCATTATAAACAAGTTTCAAGTAGGCCGCTTTCCCCGACTCTGACGGTCAAGGCAGATGGTCTGTAGAGCACTCAGGGTAGATTAGATCGACATTCTGGGGTTTTCTCCAAACTTTATGCAAAGGATGTTTCCAGTTTGACTTTCTTGTTTCAACACGAACGAGTAAGCAACTTTTTATACAATAGCCTGAATTCAGTGGGGACAATAACTAGACACACTTGTTTTTTCAATCATTGCTTAACTATGTTCTGCCCATTCAACACTGATCACCCCCTCACCACAGTTTAGGGAGACTGATTGTTTTCCAAGCCCTTTCACTGAAGTCCAGCTTGTAATTCTCTTGTCATATTTCATCATATTTTTTCCTCTAAATGTAGAGCTCCCTATAGCATTAAATATATTCTAACTTGAATTTGAACCTTTCCATGCTTTTTTAGGACGTAATTTCTACAGTGACAAAGTATAGCAAGAACACGAGAGGAAGGCAAGCAGTCCTCTCTTGACTTACGTGCGTGGCTACTGTGCTTTTCTGGGGTAATTATAGCATCTCTGGCCAACCCTGGCTGGCTGCCGAACCCCTTACATAGCCATTCAGCTATGGGGGCTTGTTGACATTCCGGGACCCTGCCACTGCCCACCATCCCCGCCAACAGGCTGCGCTGGTGGGCCGTGAGCTTCCCAGCACCGGTGCTGCTATTCCGTTGTCTTTCAGGCTGACTCCTGCCGTGCAGGGTACCCTGCCCAGACACCTTTCTCTTTACCATTTTCTCTCTAGACCTCTCCTACCAAGTCCAAGGACAGGGAGACAGACTGCTCCCCACACACTGTTCTCTTTACCTTTCCATCTCCCAATTCATGTTTCCTTAGTTCAGAGAAACGAAGAGCAGAGCTGCATGTTCGTTACCTAAGCCACATCTAGAAAGAGAACTAGTGCTTTCATTGTAAGTGACTTTAGAGATTCCGTCACTTGGAAAAGAAACAAAAAGAAACTTACTAATACTTAAGCATTATATTCACGAGGCTGCTGTCATGGCTGACCCTCGTAACTTTCTGTATCCCTGTCCTTGTCCCTACTTAACTTTGAGGAGAGGATACTGTGAGCTGTAGTCGAAGATGTGGAAAGAGCAGTATTTGTTGACTGACTCTCGTCAGGGCCTGGGATAGGTGTGGCACCAGCTATTGGTAGCTCTCTTTCAAAGACAGAATTGTTAGCTTTTCTTCATCCTTCACTACAGACTCCTGGGCAATTGAAAAATACCATTTCACATGCTTTTATGCTCAAATACTGTAAGATATTTGCTCAAGGTCAAGACAGCAGCCAGGATTTAATGTCCAAAAGCAACGGTATTCACCCCTAATGGTGACAGGAAGAGGTGCCCCTTTGGTGCATAGCACGGTTACATCTGTGCAAAATTTGCAAATGGAAACCTTTGAAAAAAGAACTCATACACTTCCTTATCCAAAGGACTATTGCTATGCCGGCCCCTGCCCTTGATGCAAGCAGTAGAAGTGGGTGGGGAGAGATAAGTGAAGCTGTCTTTTCCTTGGCAAGCTTGGTCATCACCCGCATATTTCCACAGCCCCCACTGTTCTACAAAGCAAGCAATACAGCTGCGGGAACGCAGAGTAAAGGGCTGTCTGAGTCCGTGGCGGAAGTTAAGAAGGACGTTAGGAGACTAGATGCATATGGTTGGTATTTGGGAAGGCTACTACAGAAAGAGACAGACCTTTGGTTCTTAAATCTGTGGGCTAGAATCTAAGCCTTCAGGGGTGAGCCGGGCATTGAAAAGGGCAAAGAGGACCTTGAGACCCAGAGCTGAAGGTCCACTGTTCCTGTTTACAGGGCTACTCCACTTCCACCAGTTTTGCAAAACCAATTTCTTCCTATAATTCCATTTTATGAAGGGCATGCAAGCTTGAAAATGTGAAAATTACTGAGCGACCGAACGCATGGACACCGAGCAGGTGGTGAAGGACACTGGTGCGTGGCAGGTGGGTGAGCGGATGCTGAGCGGCCCTGCTGGGGACAGTGAAGGACGGGAAGGGCTGGGAGGGTGTGTGGGGGCTACAGTGACAACAGGCTTGAATGATTAACTTGAGTTGTTTTAATTTGAAAACTTATACCACCAGAGTTTCCACCTAGGATGAAGAAAGTATTCTCTACGAAAGCCACGCTAGTTGTTCGCCGTGTGCACGTCTGCACATGTGTGCCAGCCCGAGTCCAGGGGGAGCCAGGTCTGTCTCCTTTCCAGTACAGCACCCGTTAAGTGAAAAACCAGGATGCCAAGCCGGGACTTCTAATGTCCACTCTGCCCACTTCCTTCCAGCACACTTCCTCGCTGAGCAGAACCCCGGAGCTGTCCCGCCCGGGTGATTCCTTCATAGCAGCAGTGTCACCTGGTCTCGAGTGTGGCTGGGACCAGCCTCATCTCCTCCCAGGACACACTGCTGCCCGCCCCACGTCTGTCTCTTAAGCAGAAGTCTACATCGTAAACACAGGAACTCTTTCAGGCCATAACCGAAATGAGCTGCTTAAAGTAATCCCAGTGCTGCCAGACGTCCCGCCAGCCTTGGCAGTGTTCAGGAGAAACCGCGCCGAGTCCCTCCAGTAATGATGCCGGAAACCACAGGACGTGCGAGCTTCGCCACAGGGAGGCCTCTGACACGTCTCAGCAGATGGCAACGTGCACACTTCTTTCATGTATAATGCTTCTATAAATTAAAGATGATTTCTCAAAAACAATTCTCTCAGAGAGATTTGGGGGGCCACCCATATATACCCAGCAGTAGGCAGCCTCATATGTACCTAACCCGTGAGGAAATTAAAGCTCAAACCTTATAGTATCATGTATTTTTACAAACCTCATGAGTGCTAAATACTGAGGAAAATCAAGTTTTCATATTCCACTAAGGGCAGAGTTATCTGAGGCCTGCAAAGCTAGTAATGCAGAATTTTAATGCCATCATACATAAAGAGACTGATGAAATGACCATCACTTAGTTTGATATGTAAGTATATATTACAACTATATACTCAATATTTTTGTCAAGTTACATGTACTTTTGTTCGTGCTTGGAATTTGAAATAATGAGAAGTCTCTGCCCATGAACATAGCTTTAACAGTTAATGCAAAGGTGGCAATGTCTGGCACCCAGAGCTGACTGACAACCAGTTCTTATGATGATTAATTATGTCAACCACCAATGTTTCACATGAACTTTCACATTTTAAACATTGATGTCCCTCTGAGCTGAACACACAGACTGGCAGTTTGGTTCCCACAGACTCAGTACAGACTTGCCTACTTGCCACTTTGGTTTTTGAGAAAATATAAACACAGACACACATGTTAGTGTCTTCTGGAGTGTCAGTCCCAGCACTTAAGTACTGTGATCCTTGGGTCTCTTTTTTACATTTGGAGACATGATAACTCATTTTCCATTGGCTTCACCATGGCAATCTGAAGAGATCATGCATTTCAAGAACATGAATTATTAGCTCAAGCGCTCTGTGATTCATCTATTTATCCAGTGCATTTAGTGAAAAGCACTCTCCTAGGGCCTCTCGTACAGGATCCCCAGCCTGGGTGAATTTAGAACCTCATGGATGTAGATGTGGTGAGATGGAGGTTGAGGAGGGTGGAGGGAAGTGTACTTAGGTAGCTACAAAGCTAGAGATAGAATTTAGGAAGAAAGTGATAGAAAACCAACAGCATTTTTTGCATAGTGTCAAAAAACCAAAAATTAGCCTAAAATCTTTATATGTATGATCTAATTTAATCACATAAACAATACTCTGAGATTGATATTTTTTTGTTCTCATTCTATAGAGGAAGAAATCAAGGTTTAGAAAAATTAAGGAATTTGCCAGATGTCACATAGTTGGCTCTTAACGTTGGAACTGTATGTCTTAAAGGGCTCTGCTTATAATCAACATACTTTTCTCTTTCCCACTGTCTCTTTACAGTTGGAGACATATACTATGGATATGCAATGGAGGGAGTAAATGCTTCAGACTTCATAGAGAGTAGGAGATGAAGGAATGGTGTTTGGCCTGTTTCCTTCAGTATTAGTGGAAGTGGGTTAGGAAGAAACTGAAGAAAAGGAATAGAAATCAGAGAGAGAGAGGAGAGGGAGAGAGTGAGACAAGGAGAGACAGAAAGAGAGAGAGAGAGAGAGAGAGAGAGAGAGAGAGAGAGAGAGAGAGAGAGAGAGAGAGATTGGGAGCAAAGACATGGAGCTAGGAACTGGACCCGAAGAGTCCTGCACAGAGAAGTTGGGAAGGCTGCCTTGGAAGACTTCCTAATTCACTGGGACTTCCCAACTCACCACAGTGCAGCATTCTGAACTGTTATGAATCATGCTGACCCACTCAGTCAGTCTTCAGTCAAGTAGCTAGTGTGTGTGTGTGTGTTGTTTCTATTCCTTCTTAGATTGCTGACACACTTGATTGGAGAACTGCAGGAGAAAGGGCTGACTTTCGATGGTACTTAGTCCAAAAACTCCACCATCAACCCATGAGCAATGTGGCCATAATTTCCCAGGAAATGAATGTACATCCACTGAAAAAAGAGGTAAAGCAGAAAATCCAAACAAGTACAAACATCTGCTTGCTCTGAAGCCGCCGCCATCAGGCGTGTTTTACAGTGGTCTTTAGGGGCACAATTACGTTAGCAGGAAGCAGCATTGCGTTTGCCTTGGCATAACTGCAGGTGAGGTCAGAGCACACTATTTCATGCTCTGAAGTGGGATATGAGAGATAGACAACTGGTGCTTCCTTCCCTGATATACCTTCAAAATCAGAGTAAACTTGCCTTGACCTCTCTGCAAACACACATTAAAATCTAACACTTCTGACCCTCTAGTTTTTATCTGCCTCAGATAGCTTTGGAATTTTTTCAAATTGACACACAGATTAGAATCACAGGTGGCATCACTGCATATGGTGGCATTCCTGTAATCCCAGCAATGTGGGAGGCTGAGGCAGGTGGATTGTAAGTTCAAATCCTGCTTACACAACTTAATGAAGCCCTGTCTCAAAATTTGAAGAAAATAAACCCTAAAAATTGAAAGGATGTAGATTCAGAGTAGAGAGCTTATGTTCTGTTCCCTCCCCAGCGGGGTGCAAAGTGGGGGAAAAGATTCAGCAATGGCAAAGCAGCAAGTGGTGAGAACAAAATGGGTCCACAGAACAGGGCATCCTACCTGGGGAATGCCTCTGAGAGCAAGCAGACGCACAAGGTGTTATAAGTTTAAAATTCACTTAGGATTTTTTAAAGAAGGTCACTGAGCTTCCCTTTGCTTAGTCTTAGGCAGATGCCTCTGCTCAATCCGCACCTCTGCGAAATCTTGAGTGCTGGGGGCACTCCAGGTACCTGACTGCTCTGCACCTTTGGCTCCTGTGAAGGGGAAACCGTCCGGAACTTCAGACTGACACACTGTGCCACCCATGTGATTTAACCCCATGGTGGGAACACTATCTTCCTTCTTAGGTTAGAAAACACGAAGGCACAATGGGAGTTGTGAATGAAATGCCTACGGTACGGCCTTACGTGGTCCTCACAGCAGGTGAGACTGCTGTGGGCCCTGGGAAGACCCTCCCGAGGGAGGGAAGCTGAGGCAGCACCGATTCTGAGGTTAAAAGCTTTAGCCTGCCCTTTGCTGTGCTTACAGGGCCTCCTGGAGAAACTGGAGCCAGGTGGTTATTCTGAAAGTCAAGATTACCAGAAAAAAAAAAAGTGAATTAGTTGATGGGTTGGTAACTAAATCATGCTCCGTGACTGGTCACCAGGGACTAATGGAATACTTTTCAGTGACTTGGGGAGTGTTTACAGAAATGCACATGGAAATCCAGCCCCTGCAGGGATGGGGAGAGGTGGTCACAGAGCCAGGAATGCTTGTTTCCCACCCCCCTTGGGCTGTTCAGTACAGGGAACATGGTGTGACTCCTCTCACTTTGTGAGGAGAGCCTCTGTGTGCCATCAAATAATTGGCATTTTATTCCTCCTTAACAGCTTTTAGCACACAGGGTACATGGTAAGAATGGGTGGTGGCTTGCATTTCTTGTTTTGGTAAGAGGTTGCTTGAGCAGAAAGCTAAGCCTGGGAAACTGGCAGGAGAGAGATGAGCATGAGGGCATCTTGTTGCCTGTAGCTTAAAGCTCAAGAACGTTGTGTTTGACTGAGAATGGTTAGGAAACAGAGTCAAATCGCCCCGCTTACATGAAAATCTCCTCGAGTTGAATCTTGGCAGCCAGGAGAGTCTCCCAGAGAAGGGAATGTGTGATCCTGCAGCTCCCACCCACTTTCAAGCCTTTTGTTTGGGGAAAGTTGTTTTGTGGGAGCTTAAGAAGGCTTGTGCCTGAGAAATCTTTATCTGATCTTTGTTTTTTAAAAAAATAGATAAATTTTAAAAAATGAAAAAAGGAGGAGCTGTTGTTATGTTCAAAATAAAGAGAAAGGAGCTTTGGGGTTAGAACCTTCTAGCAGTGTTGAAGCCACTGTAAGACCTCAGACATAGAGTCGTAGCATCTTCTGCTTCCGGAGGTTTGAGCAAAGGGGAGGATTTGTTTTTGTTTTCCCCTTTGCTCCTTCTTCCTAAATGTAATCCTGAATTGCAAGGCTTTCATCTTTCACCATGCATATGGTAGAATTTAAGGGATAGTCTGGTTGTTATTTGAGTCAGTCTCTTGGTATTTCCATCAGGAGTTGAGTTTCCCACAGAAGTATAGAATGCCTGATACTGTAAGTTTCACTAGTTCATTTGTATTTCACAGATGAAACATTTAAAAAAAAAACCCTCCTGCCCTTTTTAGTAATTAAATCTTGCTCAGTGACTGGTAATCAGAGAATAAAATCATAGTATAGGTGAGGTCCCAGAGTCTTTACCAAAATACAAAATAGCAGTGAACATGGGAAAGAAAATTTAAAGATGCTAAATACACATCAACAAAATAGTTCCCTGAAACTAAATCTCAGACTGGGGTGTGGCTTCGCAGTCGAGAACTTGCCCAGCAAGCGTGGGGTCCAGGGTTCCATCCCCAGCCTTGCCAGCTAAACAAAACAAACATGGACAAAAAGTCAACTGTCTGGGCAGATACTTGACTTCTCCCTCTTGATAGAGAAGACTTTTAATTCACACTAAAGTCCAAGGCTGGACCAACTCCAGCCATGTTTGAGAGCTTTGTGAGATTTCTGTACTTCAAAAGTAGTCTGAATCTCAGGAGAGAGGCACTCACAGTGCAAACATGCACAGACGCTTAACTGCAGCACTGCTAGCAGGCACTACCATAAGAGCAACACAATTTAGTGATAATGGGTGAGTAGGAAGAAAATTAAGTACTTTGCTGTGATATGAAGAAAAAAAAACCCTAAGCCAGAACATATTTGGCCTCATGTTCTAGTTCAAATGCAGAATCAATTCATTAGTGTAATTTAACCTTTCCATAAGCTTTTCAATGATAAGTTCCATTAATATACTGGAAATGCCAGCAGTAAGGAACAGCTCGTGCCTATGAAAGGTACTGAAAAAGCACTGTTAGGCTGTGGCCATCTCCTGCCTTCTCTAGCTCAGTAGAAAGGAGAAGATGGCAGGCTTTTACTTTTCTTGTCTGCAGTGAATGTTCTCAGCCCACGCTATTCCCCCTAAGCCTTAGGGCAGGCCAGGGTGTGCTGCCATTACTACAGTAATAGCAAGACAATTTAGCAGTAATGGATAAGTAGGGAGGAAATTAAGCCATTTGCTGAGATACAGAAATGAAGCCAGAAAATATTTGGCTTCATGTTAGGTTTCAAATTCATAGTCAATTCATTAGTATAATTTTGTCCTTGCATAAACCTTTGCGTGATAAATTCTACCAATACATTTGAAATGCCAGCTGTAAGAATAACTCATTGAGTCTTGTGCAAAATTAAAAGACGGGCAAGAATAAATCCTTCATTTTCATCTCATATGGGAAGATTTATGAAGGCCTTGGAGAAGAAGCATCTGTCTGCTAGCTGTAAATTGAGAGTACTAAGGGAAAACATTGTAATATTTTGGTACATTAGCAAGAGGGATGTATTAGCTCGAATGCTTTTTGACATCTTTCCTGTTGTGGTCAAAGATGTAATGAAGAATATACAAGCCTCTAGAAGACACGTCTTCTTGGGAACAAAGGCTGCAGCGTGAACAATGTTAAATGGTTGGTTAAATGATCTCAAAAACGCAGCCCTGCGGGGGAGTTTGGTGACATTTTTACTATACGGACATAGTTTTTTCTATGCTTATGAGTGTTTTTTTCCTCACACCAATAGAGACTGTAAGGATTTGGAACAGATATGGTAGGTATAACAAATATTTGATTTCCTTAACAAAAATCAAAATCAGCTCTTTTTTTACCACTTCATTTCTTCTGCTGGTGTCTTAAAGTTGGATAAATTTATTAAAAAAAGAATAGTTCATTAAAAAATGATGGAAAGTATATTTGGTTAAGAACTTAATATATAAAAGCTGCTTTATGAAGATTATTAGTTCAGTTTCTCTGAAACATGTGATGCATGGTGTGCTCCCAACATACAGAAAGGGCAGCTGTGGTGGAGCCTAGAATGTCCGAAGTGACTTGTGGCAATAGGCTGTGTGCAGTGATCAGGTCCACTCTGGTCCTGTGGTTCTCTCTTCACCAACTCGCCATCTTCGTTTTAAACTCATCCCGCTCTGAATTGTCTTTGAGGCTACAGACCTTGGAACTGACCTTGGTCTTTCGTCAACTCTGCTTTAAGTTTGCAGTAAACCTGTAGATATGTGACCTTGTCTAACCTCAGGGCCAAACAGCTGGACTTCCCCAAAAGGCCCGTGCTGTGGATGTGGACGGTCTGGCTCACCTCTTGCTTCTGCTCACTGGAGTTGCCAGATTTAATGAATAAAAATATGACACTTAGTTAAATTCTAATTTCATAAAAACAGCAAACTTCATAAGATTCTATTCAATGCAGTGTTTGAAACATGCTTATATTAAAATAATACTCATTTTATTGTCTAAAATTCAAATTTTAGGAGCCATATTTTACCTTGTCGGTAACACTGAGCATCAGTGAGCCAGGAGTATCCGACTGCATAGCACAGAATTAGTCTTAGGCGAGTGGGGATTTGATTTATGACACCCTCCTGGAAAATGGTCTCCTGGAAGTGCTTTCTGTTTGTCTTGTTCTAACACGAAAGCAGGGGCTGCCCTAGACAGTCATACAGCGCGTCTGTGAAGAAGTCTTTGGGCCACCTGTTACGTTCCCCACATCCACGGGGGATAGAAACTGAGGTGCCAGTTCAGCCTCTGAAAGGACTCCTGACCAAGCTTAGGAGGGGTCAGTGACAGATGTGATTGAGCTCACTTAGGAGGTGGTCAGGTCGGGATGGGACTGAGCTCCAAGGAAGCCGGGGACGCATAGGCGTGAGGAACTGCACATTATCCCAGTCACAGCTTTAGGAAGCCCCCAAACTAACCTTAGCCAAAATGAGCAGAAAACAGATGTCATTAGAGAGCTTCTTAGGAAATAGGAAAGGCCCGAAGATGAGACAGTGGAAGATTCTAACTGCCAGCAAAAAGAAGCAGCTATGTTTAAAAGAAAAAGTCATGAGTCCATTTAAATTACAGGTTCATTTCACAGGTGATTCACATACTCCAAGCTGCTTTGTATACTACGTGGCAACTGGCTGTCCGAGGAAGCCACAAAAAGCTTCAAAACTGATTTACCATGTGGAGAGCAGGAACTCTGCATTAAAAGATAAGCATCTGGAGTTTTTCCAAAGAAAAAAACATGAACAATTTCTAATTTCGCTCCATTGTGGTTAGACAAGATGCTGTGTGACGTTAATCTCAAGTTTATTAAAGCTTGTCTTTGTGTACAATGTATTACCTGTCCTGGGGACTCGGCCCTCGCACTTAGGAGGACGTGTAAGTATTTGGCTGTTGGATGCATTGTTCTGTGTGTGTCTCTCAGGTCTAATTGTTTTACTTTGTTGTTCATTCCTTCTTTTTCTTATTGACTTTTAAAGTCTTGTTTGTTCTACTCATTATTCAGATATCACTATAGAATGTCTATTTCTTCATTTTTTTCCTCACATGTTTTGAGGGCTTTGATGTAAATATGTAACTGACCCCTCAAAACATATGAAATGATTATGATATGTAGATATAGATATAGATATAGATATAGATATAGATATAGATATAGATATAGATATAGAAAGTTATATCAGACTTCTGAACATGTAAAACAGACAAAATAGGATTCTGTAAGACACAAGGACACTGAGTGTATCATATTGTGTATTATATATTATATGTAACTGTTACATCTTAATGAATTGACTCTTTTATTAATATATATTTTCCTGTGTCATGCAAAATTCTATTTCGTATGATATTAACATGCTCACTTCATCTCTTTTTCTTACGGTATATAAGGACTTTTTCTACCCTTCCATTGCAATCCACTTATATCCTTATATCTAAATGGGTCTCCTATGGTCCCCATACAGTGGAATCATGATTTTTTTGTTCATTTTGCAAATTTCCATGTTTTTGCTGGAGAGTTGTCTAGTCCATTTACATGGCTTACTATGGGGAAGAACTTAGTATCTATCTTAGTATCTATTACCATTTTTTTTTTTGGCCCCGTGTGTGTGTGCGTGTGTGTGGTACTAGGGATTGAACTGAGGGCCTTGACGCTGAATTGTATCCACAGCATTTTTTAATTTTGGCTTTGAGACAGGGTCTCATTAAGTTTTCCAAGCTGGGTTTGCACTTGACATCCTCCTGCCTCAGCCTCCCATAGTGCGAGGATAACAGGGTTGCCCCACCATGCCTAGCTTGACCTTTACTTTCTTATTCTTCATTTCCTTCCATGCACCCTTGCTTTGTATGTAGTTGATTTTTTTGTAGTGACACACTGCATGTCCTTCTCATTTCCATTTCTGTGTATTTTTTTGGTGTTTAGCATGACAATTATATGTAACATCTCAAAGTTATAACTACCTAATTTGGATTGATTCCAGCCCAACTTCAATCTCTTGCCAAACTATTCTTGCATGGCCACAATCCTCCTTTATGGTATTGATGTCAAACTTAATTCATTCTGTATCCAAAAACATATATTTATATTTTTATATATTTGTTTTTTAGGTAGCACAAAAAGTAAAAAGTGGAGTTAATCTACTTTAACTGCAGAAATTGAATCATACAAAAGACAAATTTCTGTATTTTATATTTGCTCA
>PVJX010028955.1:0-23381 GCA_004027295.1 Dolichotis patagonum | reverse complement strand
TGAGGAGAATGCGAGACATTATGACAGCCATTCACGGCTTCCCTAATGTCTGGTCTTGAAGACCTGTAATGCCCTCCTCGTCCTGCTCAGATCAATTCCATACTAGGTTGTTTCATGTGAATTCCCTATATGTGACAATATGGACAACTATTTGGAAGAAAACAAAAGTCAGTATGATAGAGAGTGAATATCTCCAATTATCTAGCTTTGAAATTTATGTCTTACATTGCTTTCTTGTGATCCACTTTGCTCTGTTTTGTTGTATTTAATTTTACCCTATTGATATAATTGCATGTATATTTGAGTGGGTAAGACGGATGACCATATTGTTGTTTTTGTCAGATTGTGGAGCAGAACTGTTAACAGTCTCACTGTTTGAATGTCTACGTTACATGCTTTAACTTTGTAATTTAAACAACTATTTCCAAGAAGTCAGTATGTAATTAGTCAAGTAATAATTTCTTAGCTTTTATTGTTGTACTTTTCCTTTTTTCCTTGGAATACTGTATGGTTGCTACCCTTTATTCTGTTTTATTTTGTTTTGTTTTTTCCTCTTTAAATAAATTTATAAATAAATAAAATAAAAGTAAAGTGTTCATTTTAAAGAACTGCACTGAAATTATATATAACTATAAAATGCATACAATATTTACATTCATGACAAAATCACACATCTAAAAATGCTATATTGTGTTTAATGTAATGATAAAAGAAAGAACAATGAAAACATATTCTCAGATTCAGGTTGTATTTCTTACCAATGAAATTAAATCCGCCATTGTTTGCCTGTTGTTTCTATGATGTACAGAAAGTTCTGTTACACAGTCATCATCAAGGTGAATAAACTACAAAAAAGAATTTCATAAAGTTTATTTAAAAATTACAATTATATTTAATGTTTTGAAACTTAAAAGTCAGCATAATTATTCTATAAAATAAAACACCAACATGTAACATTAATAGGAGTTGACAAACTTTGGAATATTCTTTCTCATTTGGCAGATCAAATACCTGCCTCACCCATATAACTATCACTGAACCTATACCTCCAACACAACATTCCTAATAATTTTTAAATGCATATATGAAAACAACAACAATCATTTTAAGAAGAAGAGTTGTTACCCAGCTATCCACACCCTCCTCTTCACCAGATCAATTTTTAAAATGCCTTTGTGCCACAAAGGAACTCTGCACCCTGCTCTGAGCAGTACCTTTGCACTTTCATAACGAGTAGCCGTCTAGGCACTGCGGAGTAGTGGCTGTACAGCATCCCGTAAGAAGTGCTCAGACCTGCAGCGTCTATCCCTCGGGTTGTTTCGCTCAGCCAGCACAATCCAAGAAACCCTTATGGTGGCACTGTAGATCATGCTCCTATCTTTGCCAAAGGTACTAGCAAAATTTAACTTTAAAAAAATTTGAGAGACCATTTATAGTAATGCGCTCCTGTAATTCCACAACTTACGAGACTAAAGCAGGAAGATCATTGCAAATTCAAGGCCACATAGTGAGCTCAAGGCCAACTTGAACACATAGTGAGACCCTCTCTAAAACACAAAAACACAAACCAAAAAATGAAGGTCTCTATATAAATTTCATTTTGCTCCAGACAGACATGGTCTAACTATTCAGATCCCTTCAGGATGGAACCTCAACAAAGACAGGACCAGAAGGGACTGAATACACATCACAGAACAGAAGGAATGGCTTGGTCCAGTCTGGACAGGAGGAGTTCATCACATGTGAAGAGAATGATATGGAATATAATTTTAAAGTTCATCTTTCCCAAATAAGACATTCTTTTCACAGCAGCCCCAGGAAGTGATGTTTTACTTTCTGCTTCAAGGCCTCCTCTGCAGGGAACTCAAAACAGTTGGGATGGTGAGCTTCTCCCTGTGCGTGAGGTCTGCCTCACAGCGATCCCTCCCCACTGCGAGTCAGTGTGCAGCCTGATGGCTAAGGGGCTCTGGGATTAGACAGCCTCGGCTTTAATTGTGACATCACTTAATGACTGTGTGACCGTGAACTCTCAGAGCCTCAGTTTCATCATTTGTAAAAGAGAGTACATGCCTTGGAACAGACAAGGCCCTCAAACAGTGATTAACTACTTTTACTAACAGTCATACTTCTATTTCTTCTTTAATATAATGGCCTCTCAGAAACTTGAATATTCCTATTTTCCAAATTTTCTTCTCTTTTCCAGTTTCTTCAACCACTGTTTTAACAATTAATTCCTCTTATTATTCTCCACTTGCTTTAGATCACACACAAACACATACATCAAACTGTCACTGACCTTCAGCAAAGTGAGTTGCTCAGAACCAAGCATCACAGGAAAGAGAATTTTGCCCAGCACAAAGCAGAGCAATCTCATGGCCTTCCTTGTTCAGGACACCACATTTCTTCTTTTTTTTTTTTAACCACTTTTTAAAATTAATTTTATTGGTACATTTTAAAAATACGTAATTTCATCATAGGTACCTGTACATGATATATCTTAATTCTTCTCTTTTCCCCATTCTCCTCCCATTCCTTTAACCCCTCTTCCCTTCCATTTACAGAAGCTTTGTTTCTATTTTTTCCTTTTTCTCTTTTCCCTTTCCCCTTCCCCCTCCCTAGTTCCTCTTCCCATCTGAACATTTTCTTCCTATTTCACAATATCTACTATATATGTTGGTCCTTACTTACTCTTTCAGTTTCTCATACCAGAGAAACAATGTAATATTTAAATGTGAGGACACCACGCTTTTTAACAATGGGCTCATCATGAAAACAGAGGACTGGTAAAGACGATGACTTTGTTGTAGTCTGAATACTTGTGTCGCCCTAAAATTTACATATTGAAACCAAATCACCAATGTGATAGTATTTAAAAAAAGAGTGTTTGAATCATAAGAGGGCTCCATCCTCATGAATGGGATTAATACTCTTACAAAAGAGGAATTAACACTCCAAAGAGATGATACTCAGACAAGAAACTAGAATGCATGCCCTCATCAAATGCCAAATCAAACAGTGCTTCAATCTTAAACTTCCCAGCATCCAGACCTGTGAGAGGTAAGTTTCTGGTGTCTGTATGCCACCCAGTGTATAGCACTTTGTTACAGCAAACTGAAAAGACTGGACAAACTTGCGTTTTTGGCTGATAAAAATACAACCTCACCATTTAGAGAAAGAGGAGACCACAAAGATTTACACTAGTGATACCGGGAAAGTTCAGAGTGCTAAGTTTGCACTGCATTGCTTTGACCTTGGTAGCTTTGAGAACAGTACATTCTCCCTTTAGGATGATCCTAACTTCAGAATCCAAACGCTTTAACACCAAGGTGGGTACCATCTTATTGATATCACCATTGCTCAAGCAAGAAGAAATACCCCCCGCCATGATCTTAAGTTACTCCTTTAAAATAAAAAACCAATTGTTTTGAAATCCTGCATCACTTACACTGTTTTGTTTTGACTGTCTTTATTCTGTTTTATTTTGCTTGGTTTTATTCTATTTAAAATAAATTATTTAAAAAATAAAATTAAAAAACCACTTTCTCATAGCCTCCTGCTCTGTACTTTACCACAAAATAGGTGTAGGAGAGAGGGGTAGGAAGAAGGTGATATCACTTCTGGGCCCCGAAAGTAGCAAGAACAAAAAGGGTAGGGCAGAAAACACAGCGGGATCTGAAAAACATGGTTTATCACAACCTGGGTTTGCGCAATACTTTATGTGCTCTGAGTTCTCACGCAAAGTCAAGTTAAATTAAGTACAAAAAATAAATACAAAATCCAGCCAATTATTTTGGATCACCTGACCCTACTACACTTCCTGTTTACTAGGGCAGAAAACGGCACTGAATGTAACTTTTATTTGATACAGTATTTGAGTACTAAAGCTGTGTAGGAAAATGACAGGAGATCATGCACAGAAGTATAGAACAGCATGTATATCTTAACCATCCAAGTAAATCTGAGGTTTTCTATAGTTCTTGATAAAACACAATACTGCAGGAGAAAAGAAAATATTTCAAACAGCAGCAACCCCTTATACCTCTTCTGTAATTCATTTGATACTAGAACAGTTGTATAAGACAGCATAACAGGTGAGCAACAGAAGATGTAAAGGCACTCTATAAAGGACAAAACAGGACCCAAGCAAGCACAGAAGACTGACAAAGTACCCACATTTTAGAGATGGTGAAATGAAGGCTCAGAAGAGTTGTGCTCTTCCAAAGACTAGTAATGTTTATTCCTAGCCTGGGTTTTTTTCCCCAACCATACTACTATGACTCTACTCCAGCAGAGATCAAACAAAGTCATAAAAGCTGTAAATGCAAGGATACAGGTCCTGATCTTCAACTAGGTGACCTATCAGATCCACTACATGCTGGAGCCCTTCCATCTGGATTCAAAACCTTGTTCAGCACTCACTGATTTTTTACTATAGGCAAATAACAGTGATACTTCTCACAAATTTAATTTGTCCTACAATTTGAAAAAACGGTCATGACTGTTTCTATAAGATGGCCGTGGTTGTGTTTGTCACACAATGCAGAGTTTGCAAACAAAAAATGTTGCCTAACGCTTCTGTTTGTAAACCAAATTGTTTACAAACAACAGTATTTGTAAACCAAGGTATCACTGTACATAATAATTCTGTGTCTCAGGGCCGGGGATTTAGCTTAGTGGCATAAGTGCCTGCCTGGCAAGCACAAGGTACTCAATAAATATTACAATTATATTAAGATGTAAAGAAAACTATAAACTCTTGGAACAAGAAAAACTATACATTTTACCATATATGCTGCTTCAAATTTAAAGAAAAAACTATACATCTTTTAGGTTGTGAAATCGGAGACTTTCTAAGTACTCAATAAATATTATAATTATCAAAATGTAAGGAAAACTGCATACTCTTGGAATACCTAAAACTTTATATATTTACTATATGTAATGTCTCAAATTTAAAAAAATTTTAGATTGTTGAAATCAGAGATTTTTCTCTATTTTGGTATCCGTTTAGCACAAACAGCAGCATATTCCTCTCAGGAACGTGGCTGAGAGAGGACTGGCAGTGTCCTCCGCGTATCACACGTAGAGAAACAATGACCCCCAATGGCTGAACGCAGGCACCACTCTCCCCCTCACAGGGGCACCGTCCAGCTCCCCAGGCTCTGCTGAGGTCCTGCTTGGACTGTTCCCAGCTCTCTGTGTGGACAACTGCTAGATGTGAGTTGTGTTTGCTCCGAAGATAGTAAAGGCATCATAGAGAGCCAGGAAATACGGATGAGAAGTCTCAGGAGTTGACAGTTAAAGGACAATCAGGAAGAATTTCAGCTCAATTTGCAAGATCCATGGTAGTAAAAAGTTGTAAGAAAAGGCTTGAAGCAAATGAGGTCTATTTTTCCAGTACCACTGGCCACTGGGAAAAGTATTTATATTTACTGGTGTGCTTGCTCCAGAAAGCAAATTCCTCACTACTTTACCAAGTCTGCATTATGGCAAGTTTGAGACAAACCTCCAAGCTATTCTGTTGTCCCGCTCACGTCCCACTCTGCTACAGTGTCGGAAGCACACCAGAGAATATCCCTAATTATCTGAAAGGCTTTAAAACACTTCTCCCTTTTCTAATCACACACCTGTGAGAGACCGTTTTCTTTATTTGCTTCCACCAAAACAGTATGTCCAAGCAGGATGAACGCTACAGCAGATAAATACCCATGTGTCTTCTATTTAAAAAGAAATTTACAAAGATGCATAGCAATGCTACATTTCTCAGTAGTTATTCCTTAAATAATTACCTTGTATTTCTCAGTTTCCTTATCTACAAATAGGACATAAGAACTATACTGACTTAACAGAGTAGACCTTCCACAGTAGCTCTAGCCTCAGCCACATGGTTAGCTTTGGCCAATGAGACATTGTCACTGAGCACAATGTCAGCAGAGGCTTGGAAAAAGCTTAGATACTAGGATTCTTCCTTTCTCTTCCTTCTTTTAGAACGCAGTCACCACATAAGGTAGCCCAGACTAACCTGCTGGATATATATCTGAGTGAGGTTTTACACACTCAACCCCAACTCATGTGACGGAAGCCACCTAAGTGACCCCAAGCAAGACAGCAAGGGAACTAACTCCCTAGCTAAATCCTGTCCAATCGCTTGTCCATAGACATAGATTTACAAAATCAGTATTGCTTTAAGCCATCACATTTGTTTTGTGTGGCTTTTTAATGTGGCAATAAATAGCTACAAAGTAAACACATCCTTTAGTAATGCTCATCCCACATTTTTATCAAGTTCAAGATGCTGTTTAAAAAAGTATTTTCTAAAACATTAATGTATACATATTAAGATAATTGCTTAAACTTGAATAGCACTTTATGCTTTTTAAGTTCTTTTACCTATGTTTTAGACCAGTTTTTCAAAGTGTGATCTGCAGACCCCTCAGATGTCCCAGATCAAAACTATTTTCATAATAATACTATTATTTTTCATTTTACACAGAGCTATACTTGCACTAATGGTACAAAAGCAATGACGAATAAAACTATTGGTCCCTTAGTATAAATCAATATGGTGGCAACAAACTGTATTCTTTATCATGCATTCACATTTCAAAATAAATGAAAAAAGCCAGTTTGAATTAAGTCCTTAATGAAGTAGTAAGAAAGTATTAACTTTATTAAATGTCGGCCTTGAGTGCATGTGTTTTTAAGATTCTGTGTTATAAAACAGGAAGTACCCCGAGGAGTTTCTGCACACAAAGCTCGGCTGCTGTCTGTGGTCAAGCTCCCAGCAACTGCGTCACTAGCACACTTAGCTCTGATCATAGAACACCACTTTTCTTTAAAAAAGACTGACAAACTGTGGTGACTCAGCATTGGATATTTAGTGGAAATTTTGTCAAAGATGAACAAAGTGAACTTGTTGCTTCAAGGAAATTAACTGACAGCATTTGTTGCCTGTGATGTAATTTGGGCTTTCAAGCAAAAACTGCAATTTTGGGAAATCTGTATTTACCATGAACTTGACAGCTTTCCAATATTTAAAAGATTTTTCTGATGAGATTAGTAGTGATTTTAAGGAACATAATTTTTAGATATTGTATAATGGAATGTGTTGACATTTGGAAGATTTGCACTACTCACTGAACGAGTGTTTTCCAAATGACAATATGTAACATTACACGGGGAAAACAGCCAACGGACAGACCAGCAGGTCTTATGGCTCGAATACAGTCAGTGATGTGCTTCCAGATCCCACATGCAACTAACCTTTAAGAAACTACCACTTGTCACATTTTAGTGGATTATCTGAGAATGTATGAAAAGGCTATTAAAATGTTTTCTTTTTCCTACTATATCTCTGTGTGAAGCTGCATTTTCTTCATCTATTTCAATCAAAATGACACATCAAAACACAAATACAGAAGCAGGCAACTACACAGATGTTTTCTATTAAGCCAAACTAAAAAAGTTGCAAAGACGTAAAACATGCCACCTCTTTTTCCTAACTTTATTTTTAAATGAACTTTCCTCATAAAAATATGTATTTATGACATGTAATACGTTTTTAAACTATTACTTTATTGTTACTGTTTACTGTTACTTTAAAATGAATAAATAAATATTAAGAGTGTGAAAAGCTCCTCAGGCTAAAGCATTTGAGCTACTATAACCTCATAACTATTCTGGGAAGTAGAACTGGTTTAACCTACTTTTTACAGTTGAATAAATAGGTTTAGCAAACTTAAGTAACTTACCCAAAATTCCCAGTGCGCCGTTCACAAGCCTGACTACACATGAGAGACACCTGAGAGCTTTTAAAACTACTCATTAAGTGTTCCGGGGTGGGGAGCCAGTACTGCTTTTGCTAAATCCCAGGCAATGTTCACATGCAGCCCCAGTTAAGGAACCACTCCCTGTCCTACAGATTAACAGGCAAATATATGATTAGGTTATAAGTCTCCCAAACACCAATCTGACAAACCCTCAAAATACATTTTCTTTTATATCTAGGTCCCATCATTGTAGATCCTAAATTCACACATCAATCACACAAAGTAAAAACAAAAATTACCCTGGATTTCATTTTACTTACAGAATTCTTGCTTTGCCACTCAACAGGACAGTTGTAATCTTGCACGATCCAGGGATGGTTCAATAGATTTTTCATAGAAATCCGTTTCTTTGGGTCCACCTAGTGGCCAGTAAGAAGTAGCTAGAGATTAACATTTCAAATACAGAACACAGAACACCGCTCCTCCTGAGAACTACTCAAAATGTACCAGAACAGATGTAAACTTTATCATCACAAAAAAAGCTGTCAAAGACCTTAAAATGGCCTTGGAATAAGTTCTTTTAAGAAGGCAATAGAAGAAAGAAAACTATAGCAAGCAACACAGGCTTTGAAGATAAATGTTTAACAAACATGAACTTCATTGGTATGGACATTATTCATGAAGTTAACTCAATCTATTGTATGATGTAATAGTCTTTTGCTGGAAAATCTATTCATGGGAAATATTCACCAATTTAATATTCAAGCAACCACAATGCAGGGCATTCATACTGAATATGCAATCTCGACCTCCAACGAGCTTACAATCACACAGAACAAGTTGAAAAGCACACCTTTCTTTTCCAGTTGTAATTTTCGAATGTGAGGAGAGAAAAATTAATCAACAAAGATTAAGTTTTTTGGAGTCTAGAAGAAAGGATGAGGCATTTTCAATCTCATTATGGAGATTTGGTGGTCTGGCCCTACTTAAGCAAGGTGAGTGAACCTGGGGTAAATTGTAAATAAAAGATAGAGGTGGTTTAATAGATGGAAAAACCAGAAGATATTCTGAATACATAATGAATAAAATACTGTACTAATAACATATTTTCACAGTGTTTCCTATAAATCTCATTTTATCCTAATACTACACAGCAGTGAGGCAGGCTCTGACCTCCCATTTTATAGGTCAAAACCAGTTTAGCATGATGGATACCAACCTATATTTCACTACACCTGTGGTTCTTCATATACATTCCCAAAGCAGCAGCATCTGGGGACTTGCTGAAAATCTTAATCCCACCCCAGATCTACTGACTCAGACACTTTGTACATAGGGCCCAGCAAACTGTCTTAATAGGCTGGTCTGGCAATTTTCTCATATGTGACAGTTTCAGAACCACTGTGCAATACATGGGCGACTCAGTTGTATATTGGCTCATTCAAGCATTCTTTCAGTACTTTCTATACACCTAACATGCAAGGATGGAAATAAGAAAATAGAACTGCTGGGTAGGTGATGCACACCTGTAATTCCAGCATTCAAGAGGCTGAGGTAGAAGGATTGTCACAAATTGGAGGCCAGCTTGGGTTACCCAGTGAGTTCAAGGATAGCCTGAACACAGTGAGACTCTGTCTCAAAAAAAGGAAAAGGAAAAGAAAAGAAAATGGAGCTGGGTGTGATGGTCCTCGCCTGTAATCCCAGCATTCGTGGGAGACTGAGGCAGGAGGACTGTTGCAAGTTTGAGACCATCCTGGGCTACAAAGTGAGCTCAAGCAAAGTGAGCTACAAACCTGAACTGCATAGCAAGACCCTGTCTCAAGAAAAGACAAAACAAAAAAGAACAAGAAAAGAAAATGTAAGAGAGTTGTAAGTTGGGCAAGAGCTAGTTAAAGAAAATACACAACGCTCAAGAAAAAGTATGAAAAAACACAGCAGGAATATATATATATATATATATATATATATATATATATATATATATACATATATATATATATATATAGTAAAGATTTACATAAATTGGCTTTACACTATAATTAAGAAAGAATCAAAGCTGGGGGATGATAGTGAACACCTGCAATCCCAGCACTTTGGAAGACTAAAGCAGGAGGATCAAAAGTTCAAGCCTGCTTAGGCAACTTAGTGAGATCCTGATTCGAAATTTAAAAAATACAACCCTGGGGATGTAGTTCAGTGCAAAGATCCCATTCAATCCTCAGTACTAAAGAGAGTACAAAGTTAAACAATAATCTTCTATTATTTAACAATAAATAATGAAGTTTACCTGCAGCATTTGTTGAAGAAGCAGAATGCTACTGGGAGAGAGCCACTTAGGAACATCATATTTCCCTCTCTACAAAGAACAAACAAATAAAAAATTGTAAGATTTAAGTTCAACCAGCCTTGACATAAATTTTTAAGATAATGATATGCTACAGGTTTACCTCCAAGCTTACAGACTTTACTCACTATTAAGATTCACTAAGCATTATTTTTTTTATTTTAAAGATAATAGAACCCAACAAAACAAAACAATGTCAATCAAAGCAAAGCAGTGAAAGTCGTACAGAACTTCAAAACAGGATAACAGGAAATCAACAGTGTTTGCCATAATATATTTTGCTATCTTCACAATAGTTTTCCACACCATCAGACAGCAAAATCAAACAAAACAGAATAAAACCAATCAATATATAACACTGACAGGCCGGGGATTTAGTTCAGTGGCATAAGCACCTGCCTGGCAAGTGCAAGGTTGAGCATTTGATCCCCAGTACCAAAAAGACAAAACACAACACAACACATAACGCTGAATAAAACAAAATAATGAATCGGAACAAAACAAAACAGTGAGAACAGTACTACACATTGTTATCTTCAAAAAAAAAGTTGTTCAGGTTACCAGATGCAGGAATAAAACAAAACACTGGATTTCAGAACCAGGGCAGAAGGAAATCCACAGTTGACACAATGCACACTGCCATCCTCCAAGTAGATGCCCAGAGCACCAGCCCCAGGTCTGCAGAGTCAGCCAAACAATACAGGCATCAACCTTTCCTTTCCCCCTCAGTTGCTATCATCTAACCCTAAGTCCTCTGAATGGGATGGGGGGATGTCCTTCTGGTTTTTGAGCCCACACACTGGCTAGCTCACAAGAAGGGGTGGTTTCTCTCTCTTCTGGCTGAGGCTGTTAACCATCCATGCTTCACAGGAAGGCAGTTTCTCTTCTGGTTGAGGCTCTTACTGATCAGCACAGTGGAGCTTGCTTCACAGAAATGCTCAGTAAGCATTATTATTAATAATAACAAATTCATTTCTTTCCTTAAGAAAAAAATCTAGTGAACACTAGCATTACCTCTATATTACCTATGTTTTAGAGAAGGGCTAGAACTTGTGCTCTAGTGAAAAGCACAAACGCTACAGTTACTGGGAACCCATAGTATGATTACACAACAGCAAGTATACTGTTGTGCTCAACTTGTATTGCTAAAGCCAACTGGAGTTTATAATCTCAGCAACTATCAGCCAACACAATGAATAGCCAAAAAGCGTATGTGTAACAACACGCAGACTGTGGTTAAAAAAGTTCACATATATCATTCACAAGGCAGAATCCACAATCATTGAGACAAGCTGATAAGACACATTTTCTAAGGCAAGTACCTTTTTTAGAGAATGGAAGAGATGTAGGAGACAAATGTTTATAATCTAGTATACTCAGAAATTATGATGACCACATCATCAACTAAAGACCAGATCAAGTGGTTACTAAACATCAACATGTATTAAAATACTCTTTTTTTTTCTGGTACCAGGAATTGAATTCAGGACCTTTCACTTGCCAGGCAGGCGCTGTGCCACTGAACTATATCTCTGGCCCTAAAATAGCTCGTTATAGAATCTCCCACACATCTACTCTTACCCAATTTGAAGAAACAATACAGTACTTTTTCACAATAGAGATCAAATTACTTAATGCTACATAATAAAATAATTATTGGAGAAAAATTAAAGTTGAACTGCAATTCATAGTATAGATCAAAATTAATTTCACCAGATTAAATGCCAATATAAAACCATTAGAAGCACTGGACTTAAAGTAAGGATGACTATTTTTAGAAACTTTCTATACATAACAGCAAAGTAAAAACCTAAAAAAGGCTAACATACAATAAAATGAAAACTTGCCATTTCTGTACAATAAACACTACTAACAAAATTAACTACAGCAATTGGGGAAGGGGAGTTCTACACATAAATGACAAAACAATGTCCTTAAGCATGTAAAAAGATCCTAAAAATCATTAAGACATCACCACTAGCAACAAACCTGCTCTTCCCACAGCTCCCCCCCATATCAGTTCATGGCAACTGCATTCTGCCAGTTGGTCAGGCCAAAACCTTGAAGTGATCCCTAACTGCAGTGCTACCCTTTCTCTCCTACTCTACACTAAATTCATCAAAATCCACTGGGCTTTATGCTCAGAATACATGCAGAATTATCACTTGTCATTAACTCTACATCCATAACCGCATGGCGGCTCCAGGGTCTCTCATCTTACACAGCACAGCAGGCTGTAAACAGGTCTTTCAGAGACTCCACTGTCCCCCGCAGAGCCTGGTCCCCACTCACCACCGCCCAAGTCCTTTTAAAACACTGTGTAAAGCCACATGACTTCACTATATAAAACTCTCCAACAGCTCCCCACACCACTCACAATGAAGTCAAAACTCCTTACCCTGGATCCAAGACCCGGGCTGGTCTGTCTCCCCACATCCACCCCACTCCTTGCTACTTCACAAACTCACTTCCTCAGCCAGGTGTGGTGGCTCAGACCTTTAATTTCGGTACATGGGGAGGCTGAGGCAGAAAGACCACAAGTTACAACCTGGCCTAAAAATAAAAATAAAGATAAAAATAAAAATGTCTGGGATATATTTCAGTGCAAAGGCCCTCGGTTCAGGCCCCAGTACCAGAAGAAAAACAAAAACAAAACTTCACCTTCTCATTCAGCAAACTACAATTATAAATGGAAAACAATCTTGCCTGAGGGCTTACAATTCATGGTTCCTTGGTCTATAATACTTTTGCCCGATATTAACGTTAATCCTCTTCAGGACTCTACTTAAAACACCAGTGGTACTGGTGAGACTTCCCTTTACTACTATGTAACACAACACCCTCAGTCATTGTCTACTTCCCTTCCACATCTACTAATTTTCTTTACAGCCTTTATCATTTCTCCTACTACTTTTTTTCTGCTTCACTATATTTACATATAAACTCCTTAATTACAAGGATTTCTGTTTTTTCTGTTCACTCAGGACAATGTCTGGGTCTAGCCTGTAAAGATACTCAGTTAATATTTGTTGAGCAGGCCTGGTAACTGTAATCCCAGTTACTCAGAAGACTAAGACAGGAGGATCACAAATTCAAGGCCTCCCTGGTAACTTAGCAAGACCCTGTCACTAAATAAAAACTGCCTGAGGATATAGCTCAGTGGCAGTATACCCCTAGATTTGATTCCCAATACCTTACCCTCCAAAGAAGTACAGGTAATTCTCAAGATAACTTTTAAACATCCAATAAACATGGAAATTTGCTCACCTAATCTAACAATAAAAATCAGTTTAACAGAGAGCAGCCCCCGGAATCCGGCCATGGCCATGGTGAAATCCAGGAGGCTGCACAAAATAGCAATTCGCCCGCCGTCTTGGTAAGCGCCTTCCTCCGGCGTGAGCCAGGAGGAAACCCAGACAGTGGCCCCCGAGATCCGGCCATGGCCATGGTGGAATCCAGGAAGCTGCACAAAGAAGCAATTTGCCTACCCTCTTGGTAAGTGCCTTCCTCCTGCGTGAGCCAAGAGGAGAACCAGAGGGTGGCCCCCGAGATTCAGCCATGACCATGGTGGAATCCAGGAGCCTGCACAAAGAAGCAATTTGCCTGCCCTCTTGGTAAGCACCTTCCTCCAGCGTGAGCCAGGAGGAGACCTAGTAATGTCTCGTGAGCCTACCTGTGTGCGGGCTTGGAATCAAACATCCCAACCCACCCCACCCCCGTTAGCAACTAGGGACAGAGGTCTAAGCATCTCTTGGCAGGATGACTATATGCAACATAGCAAATATAGGGGGTCTCCTCTATCTTCTCTTTGAAAGCAAGTGTTGTTTTCAGTTTTGTTTCATTATGATTAATTGTTTTACTCTATTCAATGTTCTCTTTCGATTGATTTTATAATGTTCTGTTTTTGGTTTGATTTTGCTACACCTAATTGATTAGACAACCATTGTGAAGATAATGAGATATACTATGGTACCTATCACTGTTATCTCGCCAACCTGCTGTGAAGCTCTGTACCAAATTCACTGCACTGTCTCAATTGGCTTTGTTCTGTCTTGTTCTGTTGTATTTCTACTACCTTCAAAATTAAAAAAAAAAAAATCAATTCAAAAAACATGATGCTACTTGTCTATTAAATTAACAAACTTTTTTTCTTTTTCTTTTTGAGACAATTCTTTTTTTTTTTTTTTTTTTTTTGGTACCAGGGATCGAACTCATGACCTCGTGCTTGCCAGGCAGGCACTTAAGCCACTGAGCTAAATCCCCGGCCCTTTGAGACAATTCTTATATTGCTCAGGTTGGTCTCAAACTCCTGGGCTTAAGCAATCCTTCTACTTTAGCCTTCTAAGAAACTGGAGCTACAGACATATGTTGTCATGGCCAGCTTTCAAACTAATGAGTATTTTAAAAAACCTTATTCAGCATTAGTAAGAGTTTAGGAACAAGAGTGCTTACATATACAACCAGAGAGTATAAACTTTTCTGACAGTAATGTGGAACTACCTATTTGAAGTATTCAGAATTGTATATACATACACAGTAGGAAATTGTATATACAAATGCAGATGGGAAGGGGATGTAGGGATGGAGAAGGGAGAAAGGGGAAGGGAAGAAGACACAAGAAGGACTAAGATGTGACATGTACCTGTACCAACTCCTCACAATGAATGTATTGATTACATGTCACAAAATGAACTGATAAAAATGTATTTAAAAAAATAAGTCAAATATCTAAAAAAATGTTTATGTAAATCCTTGACCTAGCAACTTCATTTCTGGCAATGTAACCTAAAAAAAAAGATCACTTGGCATATACAAATTTATGAAAAGTATTCATCACAGAATTGTGTATGATACAAATGAAAATTAGTGAGCTACTTTGAAAGGGTCTCCGAAACTAACAAAGTCCAGGGAGAAACAACAAGCACACATGCGTACACGAGCACACACACACAGCACCAGCACCGGGGTTCTCCGTTCTTATAATAAGCCTGGAATATAATTCTTATACCTAAGACTACAGTGGCCAGCTGAGTTTCAATTATATTAAACGGGTAACCAGAGTCCTAAAACTGTAATTATCAAGCTATGAAGTTAAAAAGAAAAGGTATCAAAGTCAAAGGACTTGGTCTCTCTGTTGGGAGTAAACAGACCGATCTACAAAGTGATTTCTAGAAAAGTCATGCTTTCATTTTACAGGTGACAGTGTAACACTAAACTTTTCATTTCTCTTCTATCTAAAGCACCCAGTAGGACACATTTATAACTTACCAGGGAGCCTTAGTGCTCGCCAGAATCAAGAAAGCAACAAAATTTGTCTCCAAACTACATCATGAAGCCCCTAATTCACTGATGGCAAACATTTTAGAGAAAAGTACCCAAACTACAACTTATTTATCACAAAATTCTAACACTGGCATTAAGCCTGAATACCGAGGTTTTAGTTTAGACAAAATGACTCATACATTAACATCTTCTGTCTTAAAAGAAAAACAAATATGCATGCCATTTGTCACCACTGCCCTAACCCACTTCTCCCTCCTGGCCAGCCTTCCTTTGTGGTCGCTGTACCCAATCTGAAGGCTCAGTGCTGCCTTAGCTCCATACCTATCTCGGCAAGGAGACATTTCCAGGTTCTTTGGTCAACCCTCTGGAACTCAGCAGTAAGTCACAGCTGCCGCACGACTGGTCCTGACCTACTTGGTCCCCCTCTCATATCTGAGCTTTGTCTTATTCCTAAGACCAAGATTCTCATGACTCTAACCCTGGGGACCTGATTTGTTCTCATTCTTGGAAAACTGCCCATCTGCCTGGTCTCTCAAACACTTCAGTGTGCTCTTGTCAGGGTCCCCTAGAGTGTACAAACCACCCTGAGACAAGCACCCTCCCACTGGCTAAGAGTCACAGCCTAGGAAGTCTTTGACCATAAGCTGGGGCTTGCCTCATTCACGGGTCAAGACCTCGTGCTTCTCTCGTGCTGATTATTTGCAGTCATTTGCAGCTTACTCTCTGGACACCATCTGCACTGGGTTCAATTACCCCACCCCTACAACAACCATGCAAGAGTCAATTTGTTGTTTAAGACACCGTCTGTAGGGTTTGACTTCCTTGTGTGACCTTTCCCTTCAGCACTGTCCACCCCCCAAGAATAAGTCTGGCTCCAGGTTCTAGCTCTTTCTGGTCTGTTCCAATGCACAAATAACAGGCCCATAACCAGATGTACCAAAGGTAAAAACAACAAAAAAAAAAACTGCTTTTTGTTCAGAAATTATCATGCAAAACAAAAGTACTCTTAACAAACTTAGGCATACTCCACAGAGAAAATGAATACTCTGACCAAAGTACTGAATAAAACTGAAGTCCACCTAATGGATTCCAAATTCCCTTTTTGCCTTTTTTATCACCCCTTATTATGTCACTCTGAAACCATGGAATTGTTGTTTTGTGGTACTGGGCACTTAGAGCATGATACTTTTTTTTTTGAAGACATGGTTTCACTATGCAGTTCAGGCTGGACTTGAATTCACTTTGTAGTCCAGGCTGGCCTCAAACTCACGGTGATCCTCCTGCCTCAGTCTCTCAAGTTCTGAGATTATAGGCATGTGTCACCAGGCTCTGCTCTCACACTTTTATTTTTTCTCACGCATTTTTTAAGTAAGCACTCCTCCACTGAACCACAACCCCAGCCCTCATAAAGTATCTTTTAACAGATACCAAAGCCAGGCATGCCAGCACAAGTCTATAATCCCAGCACCCAGGAGGCTAAGGCAGGAGGACTGCCACAAGTTCAAAGGCCAGCCTGTCTACAAGTGAGTTCAAGGCAAGCCTGAACTACAAGCTTTATCTCAAAAAGCAAACCAAACCAAACCAAACCAAACTGAACTAAACAGATGCCTTGTGTTTTTGCTAGCACCCTGCTAGCAATCCTTTCCAGAAAAAAGCAGAAGAAATAAGTGAAAAAATAGAGTTTGGCACATTAGAAACAAGAATGGCCTGGAGTCATTCTGAAGTACTATGTCTGAATTCCAGTTCTGCTTCTTAGTAGCCCCATGAATTTGTTATTTAATTTCCATGACCTTCTTTCCAAAGAGTAGACCCTGAAGACAAATTTTCTCAGTTCAAATTCAAGATCTACTACTTACTAGCTATGTGACTTTGGACAGCTATTTAACCTTACTGTGCCTCAGTTTCCTCACCTATAAAAGGTCATATAGTAGAAGCCATGTGGTCCAGGAGGAAAAACAAGTCAATTCATCCTTCCCATGACTTGGCAGAAGCCAGGCTGGCCTGGGAGGAGTCAGGAGAAGCCAATTCGCCCTTCCCGTGAGCCTCTGCAAGCCATGTGGGGCCCAGGAGGAGAAACGAGCCAACTGGCCTTTCTTATGAGTCAGCAGAAGCCATGCTGGGCCTGGGAGGAGAAACAAGAAGCCAATTCACTCTTCCCATCAGCCAATTGGCTTGCGGGCTAGGAAACAAGAAGCTCTTCCCCCTACCCCTGTAAGCAGCCTGCTGTTTGGAGGACAGACTGAGTTGATAGCAACTGAGGTACAAAACAACTTAATGCTTGTATTGTTGCAGGTCTAAGGCCAGTAGTCTGAGCATCTATTAAGACGATAACAATATGCAATATAGCAAATATGGGAGATTTCCTTCTGTTGTGTTTTTGAAATCCAATACTATTCTGTTTTGCTCCATTTTATTGTTTTGTTTTATTCAGTGTTCTCTTTTGATTGGTTTTATTCTGTTCTGTTTTATTTGATCTTATTATTTCTGATGATATGGGCAGCAATTTTGAAGATAACAAGAGGCATTATCATAGCCATTTTTTATTTCCTATTATCTGGCTTTGAAATCCTGTATCACTTTCACTATTTTCTTATTATTGGTTTTATTCTGCTTTATTTTGTTTGGTTTTATTCTCCTTAAAATATGCTTTTATTCTTTTGTTTTCATTGATTTTATTCTGTTTTGTTTTGTTTGATTTTATTATGTCTGATGGTATGCACAGCTATTTTGAGGAACATAACGGACATTATAATAGTCATTGTTGATTTCCTATTACCGTGTTTCAAAGTCTAGTATCTCTTTCATTGTCGTGTTTAGCTTTATTCTGTTTTGTTCGGTTTTATTCTCTTTAAAATTAAAAAAATATTTAAAAAGCAAAGTAATAGTACCCAACACAGAATTATTGCTAGAATATGATTTAATTCATACAAAGTACTTAGCACAGTGCCAGGCATAAAGCAAGAACTCCATATATGTTAGTTTCTTCTACTATATTGCTTCTAGTATATAGCAGGTGACCCTGCTAATATACTGTTACACTATGTAACAATGCCACATCCAGAATTAAAAAAGAAATTAAGTATGTATGTGAAAGCAAGGGGTTGCATATAACAGGCAATAAACGTTTACTGAATCTGAAATAAACAGGAAACAATGATTCTCAAAAGGAAACAGCAAACCACAGGTGGGCCTGTTTAATACTCAGCATAGGAAAAGGCCATTCTGAGGATAGTACATGCCACCCCAGGGGAGCTCTACCCACTGCGGCTGCTTCAGAATCTCAGGGCTGCCTGCTAAGAAACAGCATCTATGTTACAGCCTAAACCCCTTGACTACTGCGCCTCCATGTTTGCTCTCCAGGTGACCTAATGTCTCCTTGCAAAAATGCATGCACCACAGGAAAGTTAAACAATACATTCTCTCAGGATGTTTGCCATCCCTGTAAAACCAAGTTAAGTTTACTCAATGCTCTTTCTCAGGGAAGGTATGCCTAACTGCAAAAGGAACTGTTAACAGTTAAACCGTTGCTATACCAACCTAGAAACTTGGAAACTCCTCTTGTTTGTGGTTTTCACCTTTATGAACCCTGCCCTCCCTCGGCTAGGGGCTCTCGGACCCAGCTTTCAAAGAGAGGCTGGTCTGAGGCCACTGAGCTCAGCTAATGAAGCGCTCCAAATTATTCCAAGTTGGAATCTCAAATTGTCTGTTGTTTGGGACCTGCCACAATCTAGTCAAGACTGGCACATCACCTCCTGAAAGATCCTACTCGCCTTTCCTATTTGGATAGGACATCCCCGTAAAGGGCTGTCCACGAGCAAGTCACAAGGCCTGACACCTTCTCCAGTTACTCTCTAGTTGCACTGTCTTCACCGGAGTATCAGCAGGAAAAGTCTAGACTTGATTGTTCTGCTGCCAGGCTTAACCCAACCTATTATGTGTATATAATTCTTTCTTCTTTTCCTCTTTTCCTTCCTTTTCTTGTGTATGTCAGTTTTTGGAGATGGTTCTCTATATATAGTTCAGACTGTGATCTTCCGGCCTCACCTGCTGAGTGCTGGGATTAGAAGCACGTGCCACCACGCCTGGCTATACTCGGCATTGGGGGGGGGGTGAAGTAGGGTCTCATTATGTAGCTTGGCTGGTCTTGAACTCACTATGTAGCCTAGGCTGGCCTCACATTTGTGGCACTCCCCCTCCTGTTTCAGCCTTCTGAGTGCCTAGATTACAGGCGAGTGTCACCTTGCCCAACTGTACACAGTACTTTATTATCTTTGGTTTTTTTAATTGACGGTACTGGGGATTAAACTCACGACCTTGCACTCGCCAGGCAGGCATTTATGCCACTGAGCTAAATCCCTGGCTACAATATTTTAAAATGCACAAAACGTCATTGGTTCTCATTTGTCCCACAGGAGACACCTGACAGTGTCTGAAGACATTTTTTATTTTCATGGGGCTACTGTAGGCACCTAGTGGGTAAAAGCCACGGAGCTGCCGAACACCCTACGGTGCACAGGTCATCCCACTCCCACCCTCAACGAAGAATGATCTAGTCTAAAATCTCAACCACCACCACTGACGCTGAGAAACATTTGTTAGAGCAATGAAGGATAGAGACAGGACCAAGAGATGGTACTTTTTCTCCTATGCTTTGCTAGAGGGCCTAAGAAAGCCTACATGTAGATAAAAAAAGGCTACTTTTTAAAATATTAAAATATATTTCCAAAGATCAAACAAAAAAGACCTTAGGGAACAATTCTGCTGGGGAAGAGGATTGTCACAAAAGGCTCTGTGTCAGCCAGGACTATGACCTCTTAACCCCTGTTTCTGCTTAGTCTTTGGAGAATTCTTGTTTCTTTATTTAAGGGATGGTTACCTTACAAATGACAGCAAGAGGAACAGAGGGTGAAAGCCATGAGGGGGTAGGGGGGTTTTGCAGGCTAAGCAAGATAATCCTGAGAATTCTAGCAGGCTTACACATTCTCACTTTTCACATGATTCTACAAAAAGCAAGTGATCTCATCAACATATAATCACAGTACTGTAGTCAACCTGTAATTATTTTAAAAAAAACCTCATAGAGACATTTTGTTCATTCTCTTTAAAATTAAAAACTAAAAAATATAAAATAAAATTATAAATTATATAATTGTTAAGAAGCAATTCTACTTTCAAACCTCTTGATTTTCATTTACTAAATTATTGATACTACTCTAATATTTGTGTACCAGAATATGGTTCTACTTGCCTCTGAATGCAGTGCTAACAAACGAATATAGGTGACATTAACAAAATTAATATTCACTGTTAGTAATTATGATGAAAACTGCAGTTGAGCATTTTGGTAAAATAGCCAACAAATGCAAAACATAAATGAAGTCTGGCTCTTAAACAAGTTACATACAGTGTGTCAAATACTGCCTGGTTTTTCAATCAAGCCGAGAACTGAGGCAAGTGTTATTCCCTAGTGAGGAATTTTAGAACATTCTAGGCAAAGATACATACTGCATGCAAGTGATACGACACCTTAATTAGATTCAACCAGCAGACTATATTACACTGCGACTCGGAACAACAGTTCTGAGCCAAGATTACAATAAATTTCAAAATCTATAATGTGTGAAATTAAATTCCACAATAATGCATAAAAGTCTTAATTTGAATCAATTTTCAACTTGCAAGTACACGAAAAACTAAAAAATGGAATTCAAAGTAGGAGAAACAAAGAATATACAGCATTACTAAATAACATTAAGGAAGAAGGCCAAATTTCTACAAAACAAGAATTAAGTATTTTCTACTATATTTATTCCAAAGATACTAGATTTACCAAAAGTATCAAAACCTGAAACTAACATCTACTATACAGGATGTAACACTTCTGTACTGTTTTAAGGTACACTCCTTCCCCAAAGAATTAACTCAGGATCCACTAATGCAGTCCAATAAATAAACATGTGATGAAACAATGCATTAATAGTGGCATTAATTCCATAGCTGCCATACAAATATGAACTTGCAGTAACAGCAAATGAAGATAAACAGCACAGCAGTTTAAGGTCTAGACACAGTGGGTAAAATACAAGCTTAGAGTTAAGTCAGTAAGTCAGGAACATCACAGATACAATGTTCTCAATTTCAGCAGAGTATAAGCAATCACTTATTTTATGTGAGGATAAGACTATAAAATCCTGGTTAGTTGTATCCATAGACAAAAAGTAAGCACCCAAACACTTAGCAGTGATCTTGCTCTATTCAGATCTGGGGAGAGGGGTCCTCCTATAGTTTTTATCCTCTTATTTAAACACAAAACATAAACATGAATTATCTATGTGTTTTCTTCACATGCAACCTGGCTTGGGATTGGTGACAGGTGGCCCACCACACTGATCGTTCTGAAATGGATTTGCAGTTATTAGAGAAAATATGAGCACTTCAGCACAGTAAGATTCTTGCTCCTCTCCACTGTGAACCAGGAACTTCTAGACGTCACTGGGCAGCATGAGCGCTGTTTTCTCCTCGCTCCCAAAACCAAAGTTCGGTGTCTAGATTCAGCCTGTGACTATTCTCTACACTTTGTAGTCAATACTTCTCCTTAATTTGGACACAATGGTCTCACTGGTGCCAGATGAACTTCCTGATCTTCTTTCTCAGATGCTCACAAAGCATTTGAGGGCAGCCATGACGAAGAATAGGAGGCGGCTGGCACCTCCTTACACAGGACCAAGGAAGAGTCTATTCAATTTTTAATCAACAATGTAGAGGCAATGTACAGTGGTATAATACTAGGAGGGAGAGGAAAAAAAGATGGCGTACCGGTAGGTAGCAGAAGAGGGACCCTCTCTGAGAGAGACAGCTCAAATGCCAGAGTAAAACACCCTGGAGAAACCCAAACAGAGAGAGATGGACTCTCACAACCCACAAAGAAACTAAAGTGCAAAAAACCACTCGAATATGAGGTCTTGGGGTTACTATTGGTGAAGCCAAGATCAGCGAGCACAGTGCCCTCCTCAAGCCGCCTGAATTCCTGCCCGACCTGACCAAGCGATCCCCGCCGAAGCTACTGGCTTGAGCCGCCAGAGCACGGAGCTGAACAGCCCTGCCTGCGGCTCGCCTGGATCGGCCCCGCACGCGACCCACCCAGAGGCACCGTGAATTTGGACCACAGCCACACTGAAGTTGGAGGTCAGGGAGCCCAGCACTTCTCAGGGACCGGCATCAAAACACGGTGAGTGATGGGAATAAGACCCTCCCACGGGAAAGGGGAAACCGACTGGACAACATGTTGGATTTGGGCAGCAGAGCCCTAACTCCATAAGGAAGTGGCTTCAGTTGGTTACTCCCCTCGCCGATCGGATTGGTAGAATCTCCTTGGAATAGGCCACGCCCCTGGCCGGGACCCAGTGAGTCGCTACAAATTAACTCCCTGGCATCAGTGCAGTGAAGGCCTGCAAAGGTTGACTGGCCCGGAGGGGAGGAGCCAGCACACACTGACCATGGGTGAACTCTAATCTCTGATAACCTATTGAAGAGGGCTAAAGCTCCTAGCCTGCGCCCTCTAGAGGAGCCTTAACTAACAAGAAAAGGGTCTGGGAATTACACTGTACACTTGTATGGAAGGAACCAAAAACATGACGAAAGGGAGAAATAAGAAAAAAACCCCAACCCCCAACCCTGAGAACATTGATCCAGGAGAGGTAAATACAAGAGATTGAGGGCAGCAAAAATGCAACATCAAACACAGTGTTAGCGGACATAAAGAGATATCTTCAGGACCTCATAAGCAGGACCAAAACTGAAATATTAATTCAAATTAAACAAGAGATAAGTAGATTAATAAAAGAAGGGCTGGGCAACTCTCAAGAAGACACAGACAGAAGAATGGAGGAAAACAAAAGGAGAGAAAAATTTAATGAAGAATTCAGGAAAAACTTAGAATTCATGAAGCAGATTCAAAGAGATTATCAGGAAACTAAAGACTCCAT
>PVJX010028954.1:0-23383 GCA_004027295.1 Dolichotis patagonum | reverse complement strand
AGAAGGAAGTGTTAAATGGTACTATTAATGGAAGTAGGTTGTGCTAAATTAGGTATCTGCAAGCAGCTTTATGATCCATAAAAGTCAACATCTTTCTTTCATTACCTTTAAAGGCTGTTTATGTAAAAGATAAGGGCAGGCTGCAGTCTGGGTACCCACCGAGAACCAGTGGGAGGGTCAGGCGGGAAGGAATGATACAGGGGGAGGGAGAAAAAATGACCAGGCTGTTAGGACACGCAAGGTATGGATACAGGAACTAGCTCTTTCTGCTTCATCTGGCGCCCACTTGCTGCACTAGTCTAGGATAAGCTGGTCGGGCGAGGTCCTGGTGATGGCGCTTCGTGCCCTCTTATCTCGTGTGGCTCCATCAACCAGCCAACCCCGCACCACCATCACTCATACAAAACCTTTAAAAGCGACCCATTCTTAGGCCACACATGCTTTTGGGGTCTTTGTCAGTCCTTGGAGGTTTCAGCTTTATTCCTCCTTCTTGATAGCACATTGGTCTTAAACAAACATGGGGTAGTTGGATATTCACTTGCAGAGAAAATGCAGATTATTTTCCTGAAAGTGATTTTTTTCTTCTTTAGAAACCACTTCTCAATGGGTGATTGAGTGGAAAAGGTAGAAATAAGAGCGGAAGGAGGAGGAAAATGCCCCTAATGTAGTTCTAAATGAGCAATCAGTAGTAATGTGATACCTACTATGTATGAAGAGCTAACTAAGCAGTCATCCCGAGGTATCCAAAGGGGATTGGTTCTAGGCCTTCATTTAGATACCCAAACTTGTATATGCACAAGTCCCTCTATAAAATGGCGTATTGTTTGCATACAATCTTAATTTACTTTAAATCACTCCTAGGTGATAATAGCTAACTCAGTGTAAATGCTATAGATATAGTTGTATTATTTAGGGAATAAAAAGAAAAAATTCTGTACATGTTCAATACTGATTCCTTTTTCCTCTGAATATTTTCAATCTGCAGTTGAGTGAGTCTGTGGACGCAGAAGCTGTAAACATGAGAAGTTGAGTACATATGAAAGGCAGTATTCCAAGCATGTGCAAGTGTCAACTCATTCAATAATCATACCAGTGGTAATGGGTACCACTATCGATCCATTATTACACAGGAGGAAGCCCACAAAGAGAATTATGCAGTGACTCCAAAGTCACACAATGAACACTTGACAGAGTGGGGGCCTTTTTGATGACACAGATAAGTGATCAGGCCGACTTCTCCCTCCTTTGCTCAAGGAGATATAAAAATATGCAAAGACAGCACAAGGAGAATTTTACCTATAAAATAATTAAGCATTTAACTCTTCATATGCACATCAATGTTCATAGCAGCGCAATTTATAATAACCAAAAGGTACAAGCAGTTCAGATATACAATGGATGAACAAAATACAATATATGCAAAAGTGGGACAATGTTTAGCCTTGAAAAAGAAGGGAATGAATAACAAAGGATGAAGAAATTGTGAGAAGGAAGGAAATTCTGACCTGGATGAAACCTGACAATGATAGGCCACAGGAAGTATGATAGTCACAAAGAGACAAATTGTAAAACTTCAGTTACATGAGGCATTCAGAGGAGTCATATTTACAGAGACAGAAAGTAGAAAAATAATCACAGAAAGTAAAATGAAGAGGAGCAGAGAGCATTGTTTAAAAGGGTACAGGGTATCAATTTTGCAAAGTGAGACAATTTTAGGTATTGGTTTTACAACAAGAATGATTAATATTACTGACTACCCTACTATACACTTATTGCAAGGGGGCTGGGGATTTAGCTCAGCAGTATAAGTACCTACCTGGCAAGCACAAAGTCATGAGTTCAATCCCCGGTACAAAAATATAGTTACTCTACTAGTAAGTAATCTTTAAAACACTAATATTGTACTGAACTGTCAATAAATTTGAAAATTTTAGGTACTGAATATTTTACCAAAATTAAAATCAAAAGCCAAAACATTTAATTCATCAAAATTAAGTAACTTGTCTCCAAGGTAAAGGAAAATGCCTCCAGGAGTCTTTGGGTCGTCCTTATTTGTAAACCAGTACACTGTGAAGCAGAGTAGATTTTTCTCCAAAGGTGTAAACACACACACACACACACACACACACACACAATTGTCCCTCTTAAATGCAAACATCTACAGAAACTGTCTTAGTCCTGGCAGACTGAGGTAGGTGAACACAGTAATGAAAGCCTACATGGGTACTGTGAGTCAGTGATCACCTCAGCTTCCTTGACAAATGTAAGCATCTTTACTGTGTCCTGGTTCTCCAGTCTCTCCTAGACTTCTTGGTCAATTAACTTCAAGTTTCACCCGGCCCATTCACACGCCCTCCGCTTCCTGCCACCCACATGCCATTGCTCATGTAAATCACATCCTAGGTGAGAGTGCGGTCAAACAGGCCTGGCCATCAGGGCTTGCATAGTATTTGTTGAACAGTAATGAAAGGAAGAACAGATGAGGCCTGAGGAAGTGTCTCTCGGATCCACAGAAAGGATGGGCCATCAGTGCCCATTAGGAGGCCTACGGCATCCTTCGGTGGCCTCACGGAAATGTGGTTGTCACCATGTCACACTGAGCATATCTGTGCCTGTTCTGGCTGAGCCATGCTCTGAAACCATGAAGCACTCACACCAAAAATGACCCCACACCAACAACTCAGGACTGGCCTTCCCTGCCCTGTCAGTGTCCCTCTTATCTTCCCCAGCAAGTGCCTGGCGACAAGCTGTCTCGTCCCAACACTGTCACCCAACAGCTCCGAGCATGTCTGACACTCTGGCGTTTGTCTCAGAGTTGAGCTAAAGCAGCAAGACCTCTTCTTTCTGGGAACAGTGTGACATTTGATAGGTTTAGGGAAAGGCATCCCTGTCACCTCTCATATTTAACTAGGCAGTGAAGGCTGGCTAACATGACCATCTTGAAAACACCCGTGGGAAGGGGTGACATTTTTAAAGAGATGCTGGGCATAGTAGCCCCTTAGGGCTGCCGTAATACCTTTGCAACACTGAGCTCAAAAGAATTCATTCTTGCAGCTCAGGAGTCCAGATGTCAGACATCAAGGTGTTGGCAGAGCTGTGCTTTCTGTGAAATCTCTAGGGGACATTCCTGCTGTGACTTCTCTAGCTTCTGATGACTCCAGGCCTTCTCCTCCTTGGAGTTACACAGCTCCAATCCTTGCCTCTGTCATCACATGACCACCTTCCCAGTGGATCTGGGACTTTCTAATGCTTTCTGCCGCTCTCTTCCCAGAGCACCTGTTTGGATTTAGGGACCAAATCCAGGATAGCTCCATCTCAAAACCCCTAGTTCATCTGTGAAGATCTTTTCTAAATGAGATCACATTCACAGGTCCTGGCAGTTTAGGCCTTGGCCATGTCCGTTTGGAGGGAGCTCTTCTATCTGCTACTCATAGGAATTCAGCAAAATGGCAGGTAATCAGTTACAGCCCAAGTTCTGTTTTGCATTTCTGTCCTCTAGGCCTGGGGTCTGCCCAGTGTGGGCATTAAGTCTCACCCACCCTTCTTCCCAATGCCCAGTTCCCACCACCTGCTTGCCAAATTGGAAACACCTGTTCACATAGATGAACCTGGAGAAGTAAGCAATTTTTTTTTTGCAAGATTACAAAACCAATTAGCTCAGGCAGGAGAGGGAGCTCAGGGTTCCTGTTCTTAACCCAAAGTCTTTCTGAGAGAGCTACTTTAAAATCATTTTGCTGTGGTGATAAAGCAGGGACGAGAAGATCTTTGGAATTAGAACATAAAGCTTCCTGCATTCCTGGCAGCCTTTCCAGGCTTTTCCAAAGAAACTTATCAGCCTGTCAACATTCTCACCAGCCTCACTTACCTTCCCAGTGCCATGGGCCCGACAAAGTGCAGACAAATGCGCTTCTCACAAGCTCCTCAGCCAACAGCTATCTAGGCAGCCTCTCATGTGTCATGTCCAAAGCCTGCGATGATGGTGACTCCTAGGCAACTGAGCTGCTGCTCCAGCTCCGGGGCAAGTTTTATGTCAACCCTCCTTTGCTCACAGTTTGATTTCATTTAGTTTTTGCCTTACTAGCTGCTCAAATGCTGGGCCCAAACCCTACGCTATTGGACAGAACTACCTGGTCACCGCTACAGAGGAAGAACTCTGTTCCTGGTCTCTTACAGGAATTTGTCTTCTGTGTCCAATCAGTCTTCCAGGGCACCTCTCAGTCCTAAAGCAACAGTCAAGAGTGAGCAGCAAGGAAATTCTGTCTGTACCTTTTTTATTTCTACCCCAGCTTGGAAATCATTTCCTGTTTCAGCTTCCTTTGTAGTTTGCTTATGCTCAGGAAGAATAGGAATAAACAGACCACATTGCACATCATTGAAATGACAGCCCCTTTGGAAGGATTTTGAAAGGGAGGTTAATAAAGTATTCTGACTCTGGCCTTTGGGTGCTTATCAAGCCAGCAAATGCATTATGTGGTCAAGGATTCAGCTCAGGTCAAATGTGAAGGCTTGCAGTTGATATTTTCAGCAAACGCTAAATGGAAATGTAGTACAGAAAAGGGAAATGAAGCAAGAGACGCTCATTGCCCTTCCACGGCCGACTGGGAACCCCAGGGTGGTCAGCAGGCCAGCCCAGCAGGGAAGGGCCATGGAGAGCTTTCTGGCTGGCTGCCTTAAGGGAACACACCCCAGCTGTTTTGCCTGTAGTCTCTGATATACTCTATGCAACTCACTATCTACTTCTTGGGAAAGATCATTTTCTGTGTGGTGTTGTTACTTGTTTTCATTTAAATCAGGAAGATTAAAGCTCCCTAAACAGCAAATGTAAATTTAAGGTCAAATTTGAGCTCATCTGTAAGCCCAGACTTCAGGAAGCACCAGGAGGTAAAATGAGTTTGGTACACACCATGGCAGAAGTTGGATCTGACGTTAGAACTGAGCAAGTTGGAAAACTAGTCAGCAGCAAGGGACAAAAGGAAAACGGGTGTTCAGAGCATCTGAGTTTTCTAACAGGGCCAGAAGTCACAGCTCGCACCACTGACACGTGTTCCAGCTGAGGACCCCAGGTGTGGCCTTTCCCACTTGTCGGGTCACACTGGTGCTCACAAACTTTCTAAAATTTTGATACTATTATTTTGGAACATTTTGGATTTTGACTCTTTACAGTTCAGCCTGCACCAAAATTGAAATCAAACAGGGCTTAGAAAAGCCCGATAAGTGGATTCTTCAAGTTTCTCATGAGTTCTTCCTAGATTTCCCTTATTCTAAATTACGTTTCTTCTTTGCAGTCACAAATAGGAGCACCCTGTCCTTTTACCAAGGTGTGTGGGAATGACAAAATTGAGGCAAATTAAGCAATTTGCAAAAGTTCACACAGCAAGTAAGACTCAGAATCATGGCTTAAAACCGTATTTCTGGTGCCTTATCGTAAGTATTTTAGGTATATAGAATCAAATTGTGAAATTAGTTTTCGATTGCTAGGACCTAAAATCCACAGTTTAAAGGAAGGGTTTTGTTTATATTTGTGACACTGGGGAATCCAGTGCAGAAGTACTCTATAACCCCAATTCCTTTTTACTTTTTACTTTGAGATAGGGCCTTGCTAAGTTGCCCAAGTAGAACACCAACTTCCCAACCCTTACCTCAGCCTCCCTCAGGGCAAGGATTACAGGCATTCACCATCCTCATGGTTATTTTTGCTCACAGTTTCAGAGGTTTGAGTCCGTGGTCTACAGGCTCTCAGGCAGGAATATCATGGTGAAAGGGCGTGGAGGACCAGAACTTCCCGCTTCATAGTGAAGAGAAATACAGCACGGGGAAACTCCCGCAAGAGATACATTGTGTGTTCACACAGCCTCATTTCCCAGAACCCATTTCACCAGTGCCTGGTGGTCATCCAATCACTCCCTGGAGTCTCTTAATCACATCACAGTGACAATGAGGGCTACGTCATCACAGGTGCCCACATAGAACCCACTTGGAGATCCGAAGCAGTAAGGGGAACAATTAGTCAAGATGAGAGAAAGCTGTGGCTTGAGATGGTCAATTTAGAGACATCTGGTTTGTAAAGGGTGAGATTGTTGAGAATTTATGGGGAAAACACAAAACTGATGAGAAGTCTGAAGGAATCTCCCCTGTTTAGGGACAGACACAGGAAAAGCTGGCAGAGAGGGAGGAAGATGGATCAGAGGCAGGGTGGGGACTCAAGGACTGAGTTCTGGAGATAAGGTGAAGGCTGTCCGAAGAAGGGGGCACGATCAGGAGAATTTAATTGACTGCATGGTAGAAGGGCCAAGATTCTTGTCTTGGTGCATTTTCTGTTGCTTTAACAAAACACCTGAGACCTGGGTGATTTATAAGGACAGAGCTTTACTTAGCTCTGGTTCTAGAAATCTAGGACTTTGACTCTAGGACCTGATTGGCTTCTGGTGATGCCTCTGGGCAGAGAAGGGAGGAGGTCATGCAGAGGCCACAAGAAAAGAAAAAAGTAAGACAGCAAGAAAGCCCAACTCTGTAACAACTGGTTCTCCTGGAAAACTCATCAGGAGTTTTCCTAGAGGAAAACTCTAGGGAACTCCCCTAGAGGAAGAGCTCACTCCCATAAGCAAGGCAGTGAGCCAGCTTTGATTTAACTGATAATTAATGTATATATGTGGTGCTGCAGTTTGAACCCAGGATTTTCACACTGTAGTATATCTCTAGCCTTTTTTTTTTTTTAACTATTTAAACTTGTAAGACAAGATCTCAGTAAGTTGCTATATTGCTCAGGTTGGGCTTCAGTTTGCCTCCTTCTGACTTTACACCTTCTCCCTTCACTGCTTTCCCCAAATGCGATGTTCTTCCATGTCTCAGTAAATATTTTCAGTACCTATTCTGTTGTCCACGAGTAGTCCATCGCAATGTCCTCTTCCCCACCAACTCTATATAATCTAGCATCTTTCTCTGAGAGGAGACTGAAAATTGGTTGGCATTGGCTTTGCAAATGCTTTCTGTAAAGGGCCAAAGAGTAAATATATTAAGCTTTGCAGGTCTCTGTTGTACCTACTTGAAACTGCCCTTAGTCATGCTAGAGTGCATGCAAGGGTATCATTAAGTGAATGGGTGAGCCTGTGTTCCAATAAAACTTGGTCTACAAGACCAGATTGAATTTGGCCCAACTCCCAACTCCTTTCTAAGAGCTTATCATAGCCCAAACCATCATAATTCTGAAGCATGAAGACACATGGGAATAGGCCATGGTCGCTGTCCACAGTAGAATTCACGTAAGGACAGGAATGACCCCTTCCTGTTAGTAAAAATTGTAGGCTATGGAACTCTTTGCTGAATTGTGGTAGCTGTACTTTTCGTTTTTAATTCAGAGTTCAGTGGAATTATTTTTTCCCTGGCCATTGCTAGTATGATGGTTAATCTTGTTTGTTAACTTGATTGACTTAAGAGATGCCTAGATTAGCAAAGCACATTTCTGCATACATTTCCATGGACATGATCTATCTCTGGTCCCTGCCCCTTTTTCTGCGTGTTCCTCCTATGCTGTTTCTCTGCCACCATGAAGTGAGCCACCTTGCTCTACCACAGCCCTCTGACATGATGTTCCTGCTTTGGAGCCAGTGACCTTGCACTGAAACTATGAGTCAAATGAAACAGCTTGTCATTTAAGTTGCAGGTGTCAGATATTTTGTCCTAGCAGCAGGAAAGCTGATCAGTACACCTAGTTAAAAACCAATCACTCTGACCAGTGATTTTAACAAAGGCTTTCACTAGCCACCAAATAATACAACTTCTAAACTGATGCTCTGTGTCCTGAAACTTGATGGAAGGAAAAGCAGATTAAAATAAATGGAGTGAGTGGAGACCAGAGCACCTGCACTGAGGTGTATGTTAATTTGTTTGGAAATATTTATCTATGCATACATAGGCAGTGCACTTGATGAGTAACTATATTTGTGCCGCACTTACATGCTTTTTTCTGCCTTTAATGCAATCAGTGCACATTACAGAGGCATGAATATGCAAATGTTGAATAAAGCTTGAATTTGTTAATTAAAAAAGCTAAATCAGGGGAATTATAAGCACCCAATCTAACATTTTAAATATGAAATGAAATGTTCTTCCTCATTCCCATTCATCGCCATGGATTTTGTTGATATTCAGCATTGAACTTATTTTATCTTGATCTGTTTTTAAAGGAGTTGGCTTGGATTTTGGGGAGGTCAAGAAAACTGGAGGTTGAGGGAGGAAGGGAGGAGTGGAAAAGGGGAAAGAAAATGTCTAAAGAATGACTCCATTCCTGTCCTAGTTGTGTCGTCAACACACAAAGCATCTTATTGCTTGTGTACTTGCAAAGGGTATCAGCATATAAATACTGTACTCAGTTGGGAATTAAATTTCCAAAAGGAAGCATTTTCCCCACTCAATTTTCTCTTAATTCAGAAAAATTACTTTTAAATTGATGTAACACAGCAGCTCATAACAGTTGCATTATTCTCCCCCAAGAATAAACGCAGGCTTCTCTCCACTCCCTTTCCAAAGCAGTAAACAAATGCTCTTTTTTCAGGCATGACTCTTTCCAAAGAGGAAAGTGAGCCTGTCTACTGGCTTGGGATTAAAGAGTCTGCGCTGCAATCGGCTGATTATTTATTAAACACTTCCTCATGTGGGATTCGCTGCTGTCCGTAATTAAATTACAAGGACCCAGGCCAGGCTCTTTGGAGTTCAGCATCTTGCCTGGTTTAAGCAGCTGGGTGATCTTGGCCCATGGCTGGCCATGATATCAAAAGTAATTATGCCTTATAATTATGCTGTACTTCATTCAAAGTACTTCTGCCTATGTGTCCTCAGGGAGTTTAACACCTACCTCTGGGCCTCAGGGGGAGAATGGGTTAGGTAATCTCTGAGTCCCTTATAGAGATACTGCTATGAGTTTTGTGAAGTATTTAAGTGGTGGTAAAAGAGAGGGCTCAAGACTAATGATAATTGCACCAAATTTAACCCAAATTGTAAGTTAGTGTGAACAAGAAATAGAAAATCCAGCATGCAGTGGCAAAACAACAACTGGCCCAAGCTTTGCAGTGACCTTCCAGTATTTATAAAGCTTTGCATTTAGATTTCCTGGACTGATCGCTTTGTAAGGAAAGCTCTTTCTGCGGTGTATCTTATCCCCAGTATTTTACACCACTTACTATCTTCATTATTCAAGGCCTGCAATCTAGAATTCTTTTCTAAAGAACATGAAATTCTTCAAAGACAGGTCTTTCCTGCTACCATCATGAACATAGGAAGTGTTCAAGAAGTGCCTAAATGGTCTAAATTAGACTTAAATTCATACTGACAGCAAAATTTTAATTAATCTCTTTATTTTCTTATCTGAGATCAGAGGGCTGGTAACATGTTATGTTATAATGCCCGATTTCAGCTAAATGTTACTTTTGTTTTATACCTAGGTGAGGAAAACATATGTACATTTTTAATTTTTAAAATATATATTTATTTTGGAAACATTCTAGATTGATGGAAAAGTTGCAAAGATAATAGACTTCATTTATACCCCATATCTGGGGTGGGGTTAATATTTTATATTACCATAGTAGATTTGTATAATCTGAGTCAGCATTGATATCTTACTATTAATAAAAGTCCAGACTGACTTGAATTTTACCACTTTTAGCGAAGTAATTTTAAGTTCCAAGTATCTGATTTTGTGTAAAGGAATCAGCTCAGCTGTTTCAAATACTACAAATTTGAGCTTAGGCTCAAGTCAATGTTATTGAGCCACAATATGACATACTGATAAGAAATGTTAGGGTCTCTATAAAGGACTATTTTTTTTTTATAAATCTCCATTTTTATAAATGAGCCAGATAAGCTCTTCGGAGAACCTACATTATGCAGGGCCAGCCATGCTCTGCCCAAACTACTCTGAATAGTAGGTGTTTTGGTCTTGGCTTCTCATTTCTTGGTGAGAAAAAAATCTTTGCACGCACAAGCACACACTCACGCTGTGTTGAAATGAAAAGTCCCTCACATGGCCATGTGCAGAAAGATTCCGATTCTCACGGTCCTTTTAATCTAGGTCAGGAGGAAATCTGTAGCATCAGGCAGTGCTGAACAGCCAGGGGGGCTTGTGGTTGAGGTCTATTTCCAACTGGAAACATGACACCAGCAAAAGGAGTCATCCTGGAACTCTTGGGGTTTCCTGGCAATAGGTGTTTCATTTGGGCTGGCTGTGTGGATGTGGGTTAATCCCAGGTACGTGTAAGGTGGTGTGATTCTGCATGTCAACACAGCAAGGAGTGCAGGAGATGGTCTGTCAACACGCATCACCATTAGTCTGTCTACGCTGAAGTCTCTGAGTCATCTGATGGAGAAGCAGGGCAACCTGAATACATCTTTCTTGCAGTACAGATGGATACCAGGAAACAGAGCAGATGCATTGAAGCTAATCAGGCAGAGGCACAGCAGGGAAACTGCAAGCTAGGATTCACATGCCTTCATGAACCTTAATTAAAGAGCTAGGAACCTCCTTTGGTTTTATCTCTTGCCAGTGTTTGGTCTCCTGTTGTGACAGGGGTTTGTTTTCATTGTTGTTGTTGTGTGTTTTTAAAGTAACCATCAATTTACAATGATAATGTAATGGGGAGACACAATGGTCTTATGTTCAGAAAAAGCAATAAAGTAGTAAGACTGTGGGTCACCAAGGGTTAAGTCACTGCTGCTTCTGCAGCTGCAAACCACACTGACAAAAAGAGCCAGGCATAAGGGAAATAGGAGACTGGGCGGAGCGATCCAGGGGACCCCAGAAGGCATCCTGTTCTGTCTTCTGCAATATCCAACAAAAACCAAATGTCTTCAAGAGAGAGAGCTAAATTATTGAGTATGCTCTTAACAGCAGGCAGTGGAAAAGGCATCTGCAGATTTGTGCTTCACAGCCAGTAATAAATACAGTGTTGAGAAGAAAAATCCATCCTAGCAACTCAGGGGATGAGGACAGATTCTGCTATCTGTCTCTTGTAATGATGGGCAGAGATGGCAGGGAAAGGTTGTCGGGCTGGGTCCAGTGCCTTGCTCTGTGGAGGTGAGGAGCTAGCAAAACTCATGAATAAATAGGCTTCCTGTGGTTGAGGGATTTACCCCACAGCAGTTCATGAGAAGCCAGGGAAAAACTGGTCCCTGTGGAGAATGTATTACAAACGTATCTCCATGTAGAGTTTTAGTTTTGCAAGATGAAAGGATGTTTACAGATAGTGGTGATGGTTGCTCAACAGTGTAAATGCTCTTAATGTTACTGAACTATATACACTTAAAATGGCTCAGATGGTACATTTTATGTGTGTGACTTTTGCCATAGTTTAAAAAAGTATCTATAGGCAGGGTCTAAATGAAGGGTGTAAATGCTTTGCCCTTCAAGCAAGCTTCTTGAGGGCAAGAATGGCATCTGATTTGTTTATCTGTTTGGTTCTTTGTCACATGGTATGCTATTCAATAAATGGCTCTCATGCTTAGTTTTGTGACACACAGTGTCATCTGCATGGCCCAATAGCGAGGGCTTGTTGCCTAGCAACATGCATGCAGAGGGAGGTGGGAAGTCCTGGGAAGAGAATCAAATTTGGAATCAGAAGACCTGAGTTCTAGCCATAACCCATATTCATTTGACATTAAATTGTTGTTGGCCAAGACATTTGACTCCTCTCTGTCCAGGTTTCCAAGGACAGTCCCACTTGATGGTGACACAGACTGCCCAATGGGCTGGTGGAACTGCCCTCAGTTGTACCATCCTTGTCTTCATCGTATCTTAAACCTAGAGAAATTTCTATTTCCAGAAGCCAGTCTTGTACCCCTTCTTGTCATGTTCCCATAGCAACAAATTCAAATGATGGAGATCAGAGAGATCCAAGGTGTTCAGAAAGGAAGATATTGAGATAGTTCGGGGTGGGGGGCTGGGCCTATCCGAGTGTGAGGTCCGTTCTGTTTCAAAATCCCTCAGTTCAGTGTCCCCCTCTTGACTTATTAGAAGAACTGTGCTCACTCATACAGCACTAAGAGTGTGTGATCACAGTGGCCCAGGCTCAGTGACCAGTGACCTTAGTCACACGTCCCGTGATGCCCGCTTGACTTGCAGTGCCCTGTTCCTGTCCCCCAGCTCTCAGACCATCTGGCTTCACATTCTGGATTGTGGTATCGACCCTGATGTGCCTTGGTGATCCTCTGGACTCTTCTCTGCATGCTTCTCTGTGGAACACAATGGATCCCGAACGGTGATAGAAATGAGTGCTGACATGTGCGAGCGGATGCCTGGTGTTTAGTCAATTATAATTAGTAAGTTATTAAGTCAGGCCTGAAACAGAGGAGTGGATTGGTTTTATTGTAATCTCACATTTCACAAAAGACCAGCCAACAAACCGTGAGCATTTATGCAGCCCCCATTTGGAGAAGCCCACCATGTAAAAAAGCCTGGAGGAGAAACTACCCAAGACTCCCTTCTCATTTGCTAATAGGTTTCTTTGTAAGGCAGAGTCAGTCCTTCATGTATGTATGTTCCCATCTGTGGGTCCAACCAGCGGTGGGTCAAAAATATTTGGAAAAATATTGTTGACTTATCCATGTGCAACTAGACCTTTGTTTTCTTTGCAGCACAAAAATTTACATAGCATTTACATTGCATTAATTATTGTAAGTGATCTAGAGATGATTTAAAGTATATAGGAAGATGTATAGAGTTAAATGTAAATCCTATGCTGTTTTATATAAGAAACTTGAGCATCCTTGGAGTTTGGTGTCCTTGGGAGTCTGGGAACTATCTCCCTATGCATACCAATGAATGACTGTACACAGCTTTAAAAAGACAAACCACTGCCAGGGACTTAAGCTCAGTGGCATAAGTGTCTGCCTGGCAAGCAGAAGGTCATGAGTTCCATCCACAATCCATAATACCAAAAAAAAAAAAAAAGACCACTGCATTATCATTAGTCTTGTTAGTTCTGAACCATAGTATGGGGCTCATAAAAGAAATACTGGTGTTGAATATGTGATTGATCCAGTTTTAAACTGGGATGGTTGAAAGAACCTTAATTTTCTTTGAAATTAAGTGTTAAAATATCATTTCCTATCCTTTAATTTGTGACCCATATTGCAGACCTGGAATATGAGCAGAATGTGTAGGGGAAGGCTGGTTGTTTGGCCTGAAGATACCAGCTGCGTGGCTTAGATAATACTTGAGTTCTGGAAACCTTTGATCTATAGTTTATATATTAATATAGGTGTTTTGTTTTTGTTTTTGCACTGCTGGGGATTGAATCTAAGATCTTGTACATGATAAGCAACCAACTATATTTTTTAAAATTGTGAGTCAGGTTCCTACTAAATGGCCTAGGCTGGGCATGAATTTGCTATCCTCCTGCCCCAGCCTCTCAAGAAACTGGGATTGCAAGTGTGAACACCATGCCTGGCTATCTTTGGTTTGTGAGCATATATTTCTGTACTCTCAAACTACTTCAGATTTACTGTGATAAACTTTGTGCATCTGAGGACAGGGCTGGGTTCCTGTTTGTTATATTGCCATATACATTTTCACTTGTGTGTTTCCAAATGGCTAATGGCTTGCTTACTGGTCCTCAGTAGACCATCTAAGAGAAATACAACTGTCTTCGTAGTTTCTGTTGTTGGAACAGAATACCTAGGACTGGTAATATATAAAGAAAAGAGGTTTATCTTAGCTCATAGTTGTGGAGGCTGGAAAGTCCAAATCCAGGTGGCCACATCTGGTAAGGGCCACGTGCTGCCTCAGCCCATGGCAAAAGCAGAAGAGCAAGCAGGCAGGTACAAGATGGTATGAAAAGGGCTACAACTCTTGTGACCACTAACCCATTCCTGAGGGCTAAGCCCTTGTAACCGAAACAGATCCCACGGGGCCCCGCTTTTCAACACTGAGAAATTAAGAATCCAACGTGTTCCAGGAGACATATTCAGACTGTAGCAACACCCTGTGTGTTCTCAACAATTCTCTAACGGCATTTCTCCTATTAGTTCTGATTTATTTCCATCATCTACTGGTGACTTGACATTTGAGGCTCTGTGAACATGTGGAGTCTGCCTATGATGCGTAGGAAAGTTGCTAGAATTGGGCAGTTGATATAGTGCCTGCACTTTTTTGTTTCTCATTTTCACAATTTAACCAAAGACAAAAACTGCTTTCCCATCGGGTGGCTGTTGACTGTTACCCTGGGAGCTAGAGAAAATGACGTAGAATGGAGAGGTCACAGTTCATTCCTGAGAACGTCAATGGCAGAGAGGGAAGCTAAAAATCGAACCTGAAAGACATGAGCTAACTTTCCTACAGCCAGTCATCCTTCTGGGGTATTGCTCAGAAATCACCTGTCCAGCAGACTGATTCTGGTGGCATGTTATCTGTGTCTACAGTGTGGACACTCCAGGTTTCCATTTGAAAACTGTGTCTCTCTGAATCCATCATTTTTCAATTCATGAGATGACTTTTTATCATGAGATGACTTTTTATAAGTTGGATAGTTAGAGTCTCGCTACATACTCTTCTAGCTCGTGAATAATGTCACTGCCACTGGTTTAGGTCCTTGGATGTACTCTGTTTTAGATACATAGGCTAACAAGAGGTATTAATGTTACTATTGAGAGGGAGTAAATAGAATCCGTGGAGGCACTGATCCTTCCTCCCTTTCCTGCTTCGCATTAAGGCTTATCTAACTGCTCCAACCAGCTGCAATCCAGCCTCTTGGGAAATCAAGACTGCGGAGGCATATGGTATGACCGGGTCTTCAGAGTTGTAGTTCTTTGGCTTTTCCCTTTTCTGATTGATTGAAAGGCTTTTCCCCATGTCTCATGGGAGTTATCTCACTGTCCCTCCCCTTTTACAGATAGCTGTGGGGTGCTCCAGAAACCAGGCAACTGTCCTTGTCTGCCTTTCTTTGAACCTTTGTGAGGACAGCACAGTCCAGGGTTGTTTTAAGCCTTCCCTGGCGGGTCTGAGGATGATTAGACAAACCTGCGTGCATTCCAGAAGCAGTCTGGGAAGACTGGAATGGGGCTGATTAGGAGGGTGGGGGTGGGGCTCACCTTCCCCTTACACAGTGGTCTGGAAACTTTGTGAGGCCTGAGATGGCCCCAGATGGCTGTATGAGGAATCCCCTTTGTGATAACATATGTTTCTCTTTTGAGGTCTTGTCGCAGAAGCAAAATTCCTCTCTAAACATCTCTGTATCTTGAATTGAAGAATCTCTTAAGTGTTCCAGGGTACTTAACAAAACTTGTGTGTCCAGATAGCGGGAGGTAAATTCACTATTAGTACTGCTGAAGTCCTTAGGGCTCTGAAATAGGATGGTGGGGTGCCTTGGGAGTGACAGGTCCCCCCAACCCATGATAGAAGTTAAGGCAGAAGCCAGTGAAGATGCTGTGGGGAAAGCCGAAGTGTCTTCCAGGAACAAGTGGAGGCAACCTCTAAGATGGTGATCCCACCCCTGGTTTCCAGGCCCTGGGGAATCACTTCTGCTTTGGAAGGATGCAGCTAGTGACCTTCTGGTGAGCGATGGACCAGCATATGTGGAAGTGGTTTGCAGAAGCCTCTGACTCCTTCTTTGTTCTCACTTCCTCTTGCCCTCTCTTGTGATTGCTCACTGAAGCCAGTTGTCATACTCTGAGCTGCTCTCAGGGCAAGGAGCAGAGGGTGGCCCTGGCCAGCACATGAGAATGAAGGCCTTCAGTCCAGTGCACAGGCACAGAAGGAGCTGGTTCTGGCCAACATGCTCTTGAGTGGGCCTGGAGTGCAGCGCCAGCTGAGCCTTTGGGTGACTACAGGCCCTGTGTCACCCGGATTCCCCAACTATAGCAACTGCGTGATATTAAACGTTGTTTCAAGCTACTAAGTTTTAGGGCAACTTACTGTGTTGCAATAGACAACAATTCCAGCACACTGAATTGCTAATTTCTCATACCCCCTCAGATTTAGGAATTTATGAGTTTTCAGGGGTTAAAAAGGCGATTTGAAGGTATTGATCACATTGATGTCTGAACTGTTCTTTTTCTTCCTCTTTCTTCTTAAGCCCAATAAATAGTTGTGCTTATCTGTTGGGATTCATTTTTCTTTGTATTCAGACTTGTTAGCCAGCTGAAACCTTATTAGGTCAGCTGAAGAAAGTGAACTAATTCGAGCAAGTGTCTTCGGAAACCCTAGAAGTCCAGCAAGGAAAAGAAAGATACCATCTGGTCGCTAATACAATGTGCTTTGCATGTGAAATAAGAGTGATCACAGCTCAAATAAGCAATTCCGAGGTGTCATTGATTGCTGTAGGTCTGAGCAGTTCTTTCTAATCTTGCCTATTATTTTCACCTTTAGCACAAGGGCCCATCAGGGCCGGCACTGAATGGTTCCTTCAGTCATCTATTTGAAGAGCTGCCACAATTGCTTTCTGCGTAGATATATTTGTGACTTAAATGCTCTTGGTTCAATAGAAGAATTACAGTGTTTTATTGTGACCGGAGGAAGCCCGGGTGGGTTTTGCCATTGCAGTGCGGAAGATCTATTAGGCTGCCAGTTTAGCCCACGGAGTTAATGTTTTATATAAAGATTTCCAGTCTTTGTTCCTAGGAACAGGCAAACAACGTGCTAACGCTTAATGTTGAAAGAAGTAAAAGATGTAGTTTGAAATTTAAACGATTTAAATAAAAGAAAAATCTCCTCACAGTGAACCAAATTGCCCTCCTTTCCCCACCAGGCATGCAGGCGGACTTTACAATGCTTGAACAGCCGTGTATTTTAAGTTGCTGAAATGGTCTAGAAGACAGACCCCAAGGAGTTCGTTCAACCGTGTGACAAAAGTGTGCAGTGCGCTCAGCATGACAAGTACCCAGGACAAGCGCAGCTACCTGATCCTGTTCCTGTCTGGATCTGAGGAGCTGCTTCAGGGCTGGGAGGACAAGAAAACTGAGGGAATTGTGACACATAGGGGTGCCATGGCCACCTTGTTCCCATGTTCCCATGACCTGGTGTCCTGGAGAGCGAGTGGTGTCCATCAAGGTCATGCTCAGCAAAATAGTAGTTCTTGTGTTCCCCACACACACACACACACACACACACACGTGCATTTGCAAATATTTTCACTACGTAGTAAATGTACTGCTCCTTAGTAGTAGATTTTCTACAGCATATCAAAGAAGAAGGACTCAAGAGTACAGTTGAGAAAATGGAAACCCAGAAGTAAAATCTGTTCTTTAAAAAGTTGTGTTAAAATGCATGTGACATAGAAATTACCATTTTTACCATCTTGAAGAGTGCAGTTTGGTGATATGATTTCACAATGGTGTGTGAACATTACCACTGTCAGTTCCAGAATTTTTCAGTCCCCGAAAGGAAACTCCATATCCATTAAACAATCATTCCCAGGCCTTTTCCTCACACCCTAGCATCCACTCTGCTCATGTGCTCTTTCTGGGCCCTTTCACTTAGCGTAGTATGATCAAGATATCCCTGTGGATACTATATCTGTATTTTAGCACTTACATTTCCTTTTGAATATTGAATAAGATTTCATTATTTGGAAATAGTATACTTTGCTTCTCCATTTTCTATTTGGTGGCTAACTTGTTTTGTTTTGCTTTATTTTGTTTCTTTTTTCAGATGGCATCTCCTCTGTTGCTCAAGCTGGCACAATCTCCCTGCCTCAGCCTGCCAGGTTAAATACTTAGAACATTAATCAACACTGGTATTATTAAAAAACATCTCAAGTGTGTACTACCAATCAGTAGATGATTATGTTAATAGTAGTGATCATTTATAGCTAAGCTTCAGACAGGGGATCCTTTTTCTTTTTTTAAAGTTTATTTTAAAGAGGGTAAAACTAAACAGAACAAAACAGAACAAAGCAGATCAGAAGAAAACAATGTAAGAGACACAGATTTCAAAGCAAGACAACAGGAGATCATCATGGTCTATCATACTGTCTCTTGTTTTCTTCTAAATAGTTGTGCATATGGGATCCTTTTTCTTTAGCCAGTTCATCACAGGAATGGGCTCTCTTTGCTGAGAACAAGATTCACAATGGATCTGTGTTTCCTAAAATGCTGAGACAGACAGAAATGTATTGGAGAGATGTGATTCCCTTGAAAAAGTGGATCTTCCAAACATTATGGGATATTATTCCTCTTCTGGCCCTGGCAGGCTAGGGTTACATGGGGAAACTTGATGCTGGAAAGCTTTTTGAGGTGGTTGCAGAAGGTCCACAAGTTCTTTCTCCAGTTACGTATGTCTGGAGGCTGCCAGCCTGGCAGGCATCTGGATGGTGTTCCTGAATGACTCTACTTCAGGTGTTCAAAGGTCTATCTTCCATTGGAGCCCTACTGCCGTGTTTCCCAGTTTTCCATTGTTCCTGCTGTGCTGTGGTAGAGTTGGAGAATGGAGGAAGTATGTAGCAGGGCTGATGAGGGTAGGCAGGCTTGATGTGGACTCAAGTGTCTCCAACCCATATCCTCGCAAGGACAGTGAGGACTATTTTGTTGCACAGTCAAAACTTTCTGTGTGGAAAGGAGCTGATCTGAGAACCTGTGAAGGAAATTAGGTATCAAAGACAAGACAGAGTTTGTTCTGCAGTTCACCCAGGTCTCAGCCAGTTTCAATCAACTTCTCTTTATATTTGGAGACTCTCATATCAGAAACGTTTTTCAAGATACTTCTCAGAATTTGGCTGTTACATTAGAGAAGAAAAAATACCAGCTTCTTCCTAAACCAGGGAGGTGGGGACATAGGTGTTAGTTATTATGTGAGTCTTTAATATATTCCATGACTTTTATTTAAAAATCACATGGATTCTAATTTTGAAATAAACTCTGAAAATGTCTGACACAAACTGAGCAATTACAATGAAAATGGATGATAATTGCTTTTCCTTTTAGAAAAATAGTCCATGCCCTTAATTAGATGGCCATGTATACAGCTCGGCATCTGTTTGTGTGGTACATGTCAGAAAGTCTAAGCGAGCGATCCTGAATAATAATGCCCGGCCGCCTGCACCACTGCCATCCCAGATGTGATCTGCCACTTCCACTCCAATTCCTGGAGTTGGAACTTCTCCGCAGTGATTAGGACAAGATGCCAAATTGGCTCATGGCTGCAAATGAACATCAGGTGGCTCCAAGTGATTTACAAACCAGGAACATGATTTATTTCCTAAGCGAGACGGTTTTCCTAGGGAAGCGGCACTGTTTTTTTGGAAGGTCATTATCATAATACCTTACTCATCACAACCCAGCACATCCTGGAGTGAATGCACACAGTTAAATACGCTTTAAATATAAAAGAAAACTAAGAGATAATCGGAAAATAATACGTGCTAAAAGTCTATGTCAGGGAGCCTGGAGTGTTTTCCAAGAAAAGGATATTAATGACCAAGGAATATGCCAGGTTTTTTGACACAATTTGCCAAATACCTGTATTTTTACTTAAGACATGACCAAAAAGGCTTAGCCCAAGCCCAAGTGGACTCTGCATATCCCTGAACCTCTGGATCTTCTAGACTGAGCTATAAGTAAGATATGAGTCAGATATCTACAAGTATTTCTAAAGTACAGATCATCACGCAGAAAGTTTGACCTCCTTCAGTCTCCCTGATGAGTGGGATTTCATCTACGTTTGAACATCTCTGCCAGCAGAGATTTCACTATCCTTTATTTCTGAAAATGAGACATTGCCTCATTGGCACAAGACACTCACCAGCTGCTATTATTCCTCATAAGTTCCAACCAGATCAATCGCATGATAGATTGATTTTATTAATTACAAATTGATGGAGCCACATTGTCTATAAGATTCTTAGTGTTTTTATTAGCATCCGAGGACTTCTGAAACAAAGTACCACAAAGTGGGTGACATACAGTAGCATACAGTAGCTCACTCAGTTCTGGAGGCTGAAAGTCTGACATTAGGGAGTCAGTAGGGCAATGATCTGTCTGTCTCTGAAGGTTCCAGGGCAAGATCCTTCCTTGGTATCTGGTCAGCTCTGGGGCCCCTATGCTTGTAGATGTATTGCCTCAATCTTTGATCCCAGTGGCACACTGTATCCAACCTTCACAAGTCAGTGTGTCTGCTTTTCCTCCTCTTTGGCCATAATACTTCAGTATGACTTCAACCTAACTTCATTAATTAAAGCTGTGGGGACCCAATTTCCAAATATGATCAAAGGTTAAGATAAAGAGAGTTAGGACTTCAACATCTCTTTTTGGAGGACCAGGTCCGACATGCTTCAACCAAAAAACCCCAACCAATCTGTTTTTCCATGTTTGAAAACTGACCTCAGCCCTGGCGAATCCCATGGGAGAAGATGTCTCAACAATTGTTATGAACTACAGAGCCACGAGACTGTCGCCTTATGTTGTTCTACCCAGTGATTTTACAGAAGGGCTTGCAAAAAGACACAGTCCTGTTGATTAAATGATCCCTTGCTGAGCGGGGAGGCTGTTGTTCAGTGTAATGGCTTATTCCCTGTGGGTTCTTACTAGATTGTTCTTTGTTCAATTTGAGTTGCAATGCTCTTGTCTATCAAATTTCTCAAACATTTATAACTCTTCTTACTTCATCTCTTCTGTATCCCCACCAGCCAATTTGTTTTCACTGAACTTCACTTTTTGTAGTTTTTGTTGTCATTGTTGTTAATAAATATGAGATCAATTCAATATGCTTTTGCCAGTTACAAAGGTCTGGTCTCGGCATTGTGGTACCATCTTCTGAGAGGGCTCTCTGCCTCTCCTCCCCACTGAGAACCCCTGCAGTCCATACGCTGATAGAAGTAGGGTGTCATGAGCTGGGGGGAACCACTCAGACCCTTCTTTCTGCTCTTGGCAGGACATCCTAGCCTCTAACAGGGGTGGATGCTCCTCCACCAATCAGTTAAGGATATGGCTTTGGGGTGGGAAGGATATGGGGAGTTAAGGTGGGAAGGATATGGGGAGTTAAGGTGGGAACAACCACTGAAGTCATTGGTATCATCCAAATGATTCCCGGAGGTATTTGAGGGGACAGACTCTGGCTGTTCCTACGTATGCATTGCCTGAGTTATCTGCCAGCCAATTCTGTGACAGGAGTCCTCGTGGTTGGGTGGTGTAGGAGGAGCAAACACCAGAAGGGGTTGGCAAGGGGGTACTGGAAAGTGAGAAGGACTAGAACCAGACCTCATTGACTGATGGTTCACACAGAAGCCTTGGGCTAATGTCGACTGTAGTATTTCCACTTTCCTTATTTGTGAGATTAAAAATCAACATGTCCGACTGACTGTAGGCCTGTCAGTTGCTACATACAATTATAACACACCATCCATAGTTTCAGACATCCACTGGGAATCATGAAACATATTTCCTGTGGATAGGGGTGACGACTAGAGTTTATTCATAAACACACACACACACAGACACATACACTCCCTTTTAGATTGTATTGAACATACTGTTTTGTAACATTTTCCTTTAACAATATTGTTAATGTTTCTTAAGGTATTTAGACTTTAAATGACTATACTATTTCATTTAAGTGACTGCATACTATTTTAATATATGGCTATAACAAAATTTATCTAGCTAATCTAGTTGTTGGACATTTGGCTTATTTCTGGTTTTTTGTTGATAAATGATACTATCATGAGCACCCTTGTATGAAATTATTAGTGTACATCCCCATCAGTTAATTGCTTTGCTGTATTCTTTTCCCTGTTTTTGCTTTTTCTGGATACATATTCATTCACTTTGCAATAGTGATTTCAAGCTATACTCCTGTACTCTACTGAGGAAGCATTTGCTTTGTTCCATTCATGAAGCAAAAATATTTTCTGTTCTAAAGCACTCCTTAAACTTAAATATTTTTAATGAACCTAAAAATTATTATTCTCCATTACAAAACATACTGGAGCATTAGACATGTCCCAGTCAGCGTGGTCTGCCATACCAGAATATCACAGAGTGCGTGGCTTCACAAGGAACTATTTCTTCGTGAATTGGAAAGCCAGATGTCAAAGTCCAAGGCTGCAGCTGATTTGTGTCTGGTGAAGGCGCCCTTCCTGGCCATGGTGGGTGCCTTCTTTGCATGGGCTCCTAGGGCTTTCCTTGTGAATTTTCTCAGAGCAAGAGAGTGGAGAGGGAACCCTTTGGTGTCTCTTATAAGGATGATGGCCTCATCTGTTCAAGACCCTTCCCTTAGCGTCTTATTTCACATTGAGTGCTGCCTTAGAATTCTCCTCTTCAAACACAGCCACACTGAGCTTTAGGGCTTCAGCAATACATTTTGGGACAACACAAATAGTTGGTCCATAATAGACTGAGATTTTTTTCCCCCATGGTACTAAGAACTGAACCCTGAGCATCCTTGCACATACTGGACAGGTCTCAAAATACTTAGTTTTGAGACAAGTCTCTCTTAAGTTTTCCAGACTGGGTTTGAACTTACAGCGCAATCCTCCTGCCTCAGCCTCCTGAGTAGCTGTGATTACAGGCCTGTGACACCCCATCTGGCTCAGACAGACTTTGAAATTTAAATATTAGGCCCAATATTTGTATAGTACTCTTATAGTTTTTAAGCAATTTTACCTATTTTATTCCACTTCATTTGAAGCATGTCCTATAATCTTTAAATTCCCCTCTGGTTACTTTCTGTAAATTTTTCCCCCAAATTAATGCACGGATATAATTTTCAAAGACTAATAATAATAATCGTAACAACAGCTGGATTAATCCTGAAGTCCCTAATTTCTACTGGGCATTAACCGTAGGCGGCTCTCTGTTCCTCCAGGCCACTGTATCTACTGATGTCCTCAAGGCCAGCAAATCGTGTCCTTTCGGCTTGTATCTGACTGAGTCAGACTCACCAAGGCTCTCTTTTTTATCTCAGTTCCAGCTAATTTGGTACTTTAACTGCCTCCACCATATCCTTCCACTTCTGCCTCATTCTACCAGGTAGAAGCAAGTCACAGCTCTCCCCACATTTCAGGGGAAGGGTTTGGGGTCACCCTAGAGAATGTCCGTCCTAACCTATGATACTATCTCCTGATTAATCAATTTTTTTATATACTCGCATTCTATTTTTGATAATAAGGACTTTCAACTCTTATGCCTCTCTTTCCTCCATCTTCCTTTTCCAACTTAAAATGTTTACGCTCGTGTTATGTTGCCGCAGGTTTTATCACTGTGCTCTGTGGCGGGTATTTATGTTTTGCAGTTGCGAGGTCTCCGTTGAACACTGTTGCTGTATGTGAGGAATTATCTGCTAATGATTCCCACCTGCACTTTTCCATTATCTTCCAGCTTCTAATGTTGCTGAGAAGGTTCCCAGAGCTGTTCCGTTCCAACTTCTTTGTTTGTACTCTAACGGTTTCTCTGCCTGGAAGTGTTC
>PVJX010028953.1:0-23390 GCA_004027295.1 Dolichotis patagonum | reverse complement strand
CAGGTTATATCTTTGGAAACAGTTGATTGAAAAAAATGGCCATGCCAGGGATTTAGCTCAGTGGCTTAAGCACCTGCCTGGCAAGCGCGAGGTTGTGAATTTGATCCACGGTACAAAAAAAAAAAAAAAATGGCCACAATGAGAAAAGTTATGGCAACCAAACGCAAGAGGCTCACACCTTGGTGAGTGCAAAGACAATAAGTACAACCAAGAGTTGAATAAACTAAGGAAACAACATTTACTTGTAGCAAGGAGCATGGAAATTCTCAAAATAGTGTGTCTTTGAAAAAATAAGGGGCTTTTATTGGAAAACACACACACACACACACACACACACACACACACAGCAAAGACTTCTCATCATGAGTGAGGTGAGCCTATTACTGACTGCTTTTTCAGATCATTCATCACATGTCCAAAGAAACGGTGGATGAGAATCCTCTTTGGTAAAGAAGATAATACAATAGCTGAAGTTTGCTCTAGGTGATCTATAAAGAGAGGTTCAGAGGGATTCAAAATTTTTGCTGTTTCCTTAAAATTTTCTGTGAAGTGGCTTCCTTGAAACTAAAGAAAAACATCTTTGAAGCAATGTTCAGTCATTTGAAGGGAAAACAGCATTTCCTCTCTGCTGGTACAAAAGTTTCTGCATGGGGATAACAATTGGAAATCAAAGAGAACACATTTAAAATAAAAGCTAATACTTGAATTGGTTATGTGGCATAGATATCAGCAGGATGATTAAGTGTTTGAAAAAGGAGGAATGTGCTGAGATAAAAGTACAGATGTCAGAGAAATAGGACCATAGTCTGAGAAGAAAGGTCTCAGGTGACCGCAAGGGAAGCATGCTATTTGCTGCCTGACAGAATAAATTCACCTGTAACCAGTGAGTGAAAGAAGACTTGCTTGAGAAGAAGGAGGCATTTGAAAACTAAAAAAATAAAATAAAATAAAATCTGTGGAAGTCAGATATTATTTTCATTTGTTAAACAGCATTTTTTAAATCAGTCACCCTGGTTTCATTAATTTTTCTTGCATTTATTCATATCATCATCTTGTTAATTTCATAAGAAAATTCAGTGAGAAAAAATACAGTGAATGTATTAAATAAGGAAGATACCATTGTCAGTAAATTGTAGGTTTTAATGCAAGTGATATAATTATCATCTAATATAGTATCACTTCATTTAGCCCATTATTCACACCCTACATTCTCCCACACTATTATTTTACCTAAATACATTTTAGAGATTTTAATATTCAGTAACATATTTTTGTAAGATGCAACTAAAAATTAACCTTGCAGAACAAAGAAGTTTAAATTTTAACTGTGTAATAATGCCTTCAGTTATAGTAAGAAAATATATTTACACTTTAACATGAATTTTATGAATATATTACAAAGAAAGGAACTTACTTTAAGAAAGGAACTTTTTAATAGATTTTTTCTTTATAAATTTATATTCAAAAGAATTTATATTGAATGCTATCAATTATGATTTTAATATTCCTATATTAAAAGAAATGCCTTCAGGAAATCTCAATTCGTAACTGATACAAAAGTATATCTAAGAAATTGAAAATATTGAATATGATTTTTAAAAATAAATATATCATTGAGGATCATTATAATTTTAAAATGTGAAACATTAAAAATATAATTTTATCTGTGTATAATGCACCTTTAGCATAATCTTTGTTTATTACATAAATGCTGTATGATATATCATACAGGTATTGTTTTACAAAAGGGTATCTAATAATATACTAATATGTGAATTGATGCATAAATATTGATAATATTTTATGTACCTGATAAGAAGAACTTTAACAAAGCAAAGGCATAAATACTGAGTCTAAATAATTAATATTGCTTACATAAACCTTTACTGTTTAACTACTGAAGGGATTCTTATCTTAAACTTGTATACCTGTGAGATATGGTTGCTAATACATTTTATATAGCCCTATGGGTCAGAATCTGTCCAAATATTTAGTATTACGTGCAGTTAACTTCTCAGCTTACAAACCAGATAGAGTAGATACATACATATGTAGGTAGACACACAGACGGACAGATCTAGTTATTTCACTGATTTTGTGCCACTGCTTGATTACACTTAAGAAACAAATATCCCAAGTGTTGGTTGTTCTTTCCTATCAATTTCTCCTGCCTCATCTCCTGCTGACCTATTGCACATCCTTGTTATGTATTTATTCTCTCAACAATCTCTGTCATATTAAACACAAGAAACTAGGAGCTAGAAATCTAATACCAAATAAGAATAAAGAGGTTTCTACCAATCCACTATAAAGAACCATAGCTACTGACTATAACTAGAAAATAGTGCATTACAGAAAGCAGTTTGCACGTAGAAACACAAGCATCCTCATGATGAGTTTCAGGGTTGTGTGTTCTCATCACTGGTCACTTTATAAAGAGTGTGAATTATATTGAGTAACTTCCTCCTTCACTGAACCAGTAAGTAACTGAGAGGCAAACTGACTGAGCTGATTCTTAACATTTTCCCCTTATTAGTTCGCCTCCTACCAATTCCTAATTGCCTTTCTTCTGTCCAGAAGGTTGATCATTTTTTCCTGGTAGAATTATGATCCTCTTTCATAAATATGTCAAGTGAATATGTTTTTTTTTAACTCTGTCTTAAATGTGAGTCTCTGCAAAGCTCAAATATACTAAATGGGGTTAAGCATCATCTCTACTTTACTTATCAGGATACCTTTCCTTTTTGTTCTAGTCTCCTCATTCTTTGCACTAAATAGAACTCTAAAGTAGAATTCTTCATTCAAAATATATCAGTAAAATAAGTTTGAGTACATTTATTCAGTGTACATATATTTATTAAAAATTACATACATCTGAAATATAAGATAAATATCAATACTGACTTTCAAAAAGAAAAAAATTAAATTCATTTAAGTATCCTGTAAATTATAAAATTATATATTTCATAAACACATTTCTCAATGTAAAGTGAACTCATTAGTAATGGTAGATACATTGGGTTTCAATGTCTAGTAAAACATCAGAGTTTTTCTCTTGTGTGGAGGCCAATGATGAACCAGAATTAAGGGTAGAGATGTCAGCTGTGCTATTGTGTTTACATAATACTGGCATCTTTGACTTGTATTTTTATACAAATATGTTTGAAATATTGTTTAAAATAGTATAATACATATCAAAACTGAGGATATCACCATTATTATAGACACTTGGTTGGAATTGCTTTTGTGCAGACAACCTTTTGGAAATCCTTTTGTTCAGGTATAACTAATTTCTCTGACAGACATGTCCTTTAGGGGCATCGAGGTCAACATACTTACTAAGTGTGGAAAGATTACGCATTTTATGTTTAATGTGAAAACTAACAATGACCTATTTTTTCCCTGTATCCTAATGCACCATCTTCCATTACTCTAGGAATGCTTACTATCTTAAGGTGCACAGCTCTAAAGCAACCTTCTTAGTGATCTGAATGGCTGATGGCATAAACCAATAAAATTCTACATATGAGCAGCATTCTTGTGCTTATGAAGGAAATAAGGTCCTGGGGCAGGTTGATGGGCCCAGTCTAGACTGTTTTCTTCTGATGATCATGGCTCATTGGGAACCATGGATGAGTTAAGAGGAGAGCATCTGTCAACTTTGACCTTCCTAATTCATTTTCACTGACTAAATTTTCAGTGTTCTTGTATACTTTTGAGTACCTGACCCTGCTTAGTTTGGAATCCCTAATTCTTAGTTGGAGAGTAGAGAAAAGCATCCTAATATCACTGTATTGGAATTAGCATCATTTCCAAACAGCAAATCTAGTAATGTCAAGTGATTAAAAAGAACCCATGCATCTTTATAATCATAAAGCACAATGTATATTTACAAATTGGTTTATGTTCTTAGAGAGTTTGTTGTAAGCTGATTATTCTGAGATAACTCCTTTCACCTCAAGTAATAGGAGTTTTTCTTAAAAATTTTTCTTAGTTACTTTTCTCATTGTTAAGACAAAATCGCCAATACCCAAAGTTAAAGGAGAAAAAGTTAAATTCAGCTCACAATTTATAGAGGATCCAGTCCATAGGCGGCTGGCTGCAAAGCAGGGTAACATGCAGAAGGGGAGAGGAGGGGAGGTACAGTCCATGGAAAGCAGGCAGGAGACAGCAAAGCATTAAGCAGCAGTAGCAGCAGCAGCAGCAACCGCTTCTGTATTCTACACCTCACAGACGACCCCCCTTCTGGGTGGAGGCCCCATACCCAGGGTGGGCTTTCCCATCATCCACACCCGCGACTACCCTGTATCAGTCAGTGGACCAACTTAATAATCACTGAGTCCCACTGTCACACCCCTTAGATCCTGCCACTTCCAAAAGGCCCCAACTATGACCCACTGAATGAGACGTTGGGGGACATCTACAAACAGGACACAACAGGAATACATAAAAAACAATACTTTATGGAGAGATATTTGATCCAACTAGAGACTATTTGATTTCTACTGAATAATAAAAATATAGTTAGCCTAGTTTTTCTAAAGACTTATGTTAATCTTGATCTGTTATCTTCTTAGGGTGAATTTATACTTTGCATTTATCTACATGTAATACATAATTCTACACTCGCTAAATGTGTCATATTAATAAAAAATTTATTAATATAGTTCAAAGAATCTTGTGCATACATAATTATATATGTGTGTATATGTACATAGAGATAGAAATCAAAAGAAAAAAAAGTTTAAATTTTGTATTTATGTGGCTTCCTGCTTACTACTTTGTTAGCCATCTATTATCAAGCATCCTCTATTAGATGACACTCTGCTTTTGGGAATTTGCTAAGCAATTTAGTTTATATAAAAGATAATAAGAGCCAAAGATCTATAGAAGTCATGCTTCGTGAGAAACATGAAATCTGTCTACAGATAGGATACAGAATGCCGTAGCCCCCAGCTATATCTGCAAGACCAGGGAAGATATTCCAGGAACTTTCATTCTGAAGCATGGGATTTAGAGATAAATTTGGCTGTTAAAATAGCAGGGCTAGGAAGCATAGCCTTTTAAACAATATAATGCAGCAAAAACACTCACCTTTTTTCCGGTCTTAACTCACTGTCTTGCCAAGTGTGTGTCCACTTGTTTTTCTATGTGTTAGATGTATTTCCTCAGAGCTTTGTGAATGGAATCATTTTTACTTTGTCTGCTTCTTTAAACTAAGGTTCTGCAGTGAGGTCACATGTTATTCGATCATGTTCCTCAAGCTTAAATTTAAAAATAAGTTCAACTGTTTCAGTGACTATATGCAGAAAGTCCATATACACCAACAACACATTATAAGCACATTATTTTCTTTTAGATTTGAGAGGTGTGTCATGCTGAGTTTATTTTATAAATGAAATGTGTGTCATGTTAAGTTTCCGTTAAAAACATTGTGGTTTCAAAACTCTGATTTTATATTTATCATATTCCAGATGTGTAAAGATGTCATACAGCTTGAAGTCATGTGTCTATCTCATTGAGGACTATAGTCTAGACAAATAGCTACAAGTGCCATTGAAATAGCTCCTGTGACAAAAATCTAAGTAAGTATTAATAATTTTAAGTCCTAATTTTTCCTATGATTTTTTCATCAACACATTTCATACATCAATATAACTTAAATGAAATATATGCTTCATCCATAAATTTGAGTTGCTTCTCTGTATTTCAATAACGAATTACAAAGGTTAATTTTTGGAGGGAGTGTTGTACACCAGATTAAACTCAGTATCTTTCCACTAAACTTCTTCCTGGTCCTTAACTTTTTCTTTTTCCTCCTCCTCTAACTCTTCCTCCTCACCCTCCTCTCCTTTTTTTTTCTTTTTACAAGGTTTCCCAAGTTTTCCAGGCTGAGCTCAAACTCACGATACTGTCTAAGCTTCCAGCAGTGGGAAATTACAGTCATGGACTGATACGAATTTGAAAGCTAAACATGTAAGATTTGTTGCTTCTTACTTTTTATGGTTTTATTATTTTAAAGAGACAAAATAAAAATAAAATAGTTTCAAATCAGACTAATAGAGTGCAATAATTAGTGCATTGTGTATTGTTATCTTCATAGTATTTAACAGAGTACTTACCAGAGGCATGAAATTCTGTCCATAGATCATTAGCAAATTTTTTTTTTCTAATGAACTTTTCTTTCCAATGAAGCCAGCTGTATAACTATCTTAACTACTGTGTACATGTTTCCTCTTAATTTGAAATAAAAAACCATGTTTCCCTAGGGGCACAGTATCATTTCTGTATTGTAATAGCTGACAATAGTACATGGTTAGTAATGATGTGTAAAAGTTAATACTGTCTAAAATATGAGCAGCCTACTCTGCCATAGAGCAGGTAAACATGTTTGTGGGACAATGGATGCACCCCAAGACCATAATGTTAAGTAAAATAAATCAAACACAAATTTAAATATCACATGGTTTCTCTAATATGAAAAGCCCAAATTATAGATAAAGAGCACATTATAAATAAAATACACTAGTGAGTAGGTAGTGGGTCTTTCTCAAATGGAAAGGGGAGATCAGGAAGTGGAGGGAGGGTGAGGGAGGGGAAAGATGAGGGATGAAAAATCACATGGCGTGCTTTTTACAGGTGCCAACTTTACACATTGTGTACTAGAACACGTACTAATAAAAATAATAGCAGCCTGAAGTATTAGGGTTATATGAGGATTTTCCTAGTAGAAGCAACACAGCAAAGTTAGTAACAAAAATGCAAATATGAAAAACTTCAGTGTTTTGTGTGGCTGAATTGTAAAGAATAGCTGATCAGCAAGTGAAATAATAATAGCCAGGCCGAGTTTGTGTGTGTGTGTGTGTGTGTGTGTGTGTGTTAGGTAGTGTCTAGGTTTTATAATTTTCCTTTATATTGTGTTTAAACATTCATATTGAAAATCGGACAACATTTTGGAAGTGCAGGTATTTTTGTATAGTCATGAAGGCAAACAAGTGCATTATTTCATTCCATGGCTTATAGGCTAACAGGACCTAATTTAACATGAAGACTTGAGCACAATTCAGTGGGTTTTTAGCAACCGTTTTCTAAATTCTGAATCTATTGTGCTTGATGATACATATTTTGATGACAAATGTTTTACGTGAGGGGGATTTTAGGTGAGCTACATTGTGGTATATTTTATAAAGAAGTTATTGTCTTTCTACAATTCTTGTCACTTCTAAAGAAGTAACAGAAAAAACTTTCTCCTGTTTTTTAGTGCATGTTTGTAATATGAGAAGTTTACATTCATTCACCTTGTGGAGCTGGTACATAATGTAATACAAGTTGTTTCTTTTTTAAAACACTTTTCACTCACCTCCCTCCTTCTGCCTCTCTGCCTTTTTTTCCCCTGTTTTCATTTTCTTATTATTGCTCTTAATTCATGTTTGTGACCTACAATGATTACAATCATTTAGGATATTAGGTTCCTGTACACGGCATGTACCCCCCCACAGGCCTTACCCTTGGTTTCCTGTACCCTTTCATGTTTGCAAAAGATCTAACCCCCCTATTTTCTTCTGTCTATCCTTCATTATGATCTTTGCTTGAACTTTACCTTACTCCAGTGAGAGCTGTCACACGGTATCTGAGCTCATGCATGTTTTTGTACAAATGACTTGAATTTATCCTTCTCTATACTTCAGCAGAGCAATTTCTTTAACCTGCATCATTCGTGTAATTGCTTCTTCTCTTCAGGTTGCCTGTGTGGAAATATCCAGGTTATCCACAAGCTAAGTATTCAATTAATGAGCATTAAAGCTGAGTATTATCTGAGTGCCAAATTAATACTTATTTCCAATTGCAGATATCTCTAGACACAAATATAATTTCATTGTGTATATTAATTGTGTGAAACTGATTATAACTGTATCGAATGTAATGAAAACAATGCACACTAATGGTATAAAGTAAAGGTAAAGTATTAGACCATTAAATCTGTAAAGTTTTCCTGTCAAAAATATTGAAAATGTGTGTTGTTTGTACATTGGAACATTTTTAGAAACATAAAAATTTTATATCAGAAATAAGTTTAGATGCAATCAGTTTTAAAGATTCATACAACTGATAAATTCCAAAGTACATGTTGATGAATTAAAATAATTTAGCTTTTCTAAATAAGAAAATAAGCATAAAATAACATCACATTCTAAATCATGCTAAAAATTAAATGATTTTTAGTATATAGAAAGAAAAATATAGAACACATATTTAATAGAAGAGCATTAAAATAGATTTTTTTAAATATAAGAAAAAACTTAAGTTGTTTTACACACTTAAACAACTGGTAGATATTAGTAAATTCTCTAAAATGGCATACTATAATTTTTAATATTGTAATAAAATTTGTGAAAAATAACTAAAATCATGTCTTTTTCCTAGACGTAACTTGAAATTTTTCATTAGTTTGTAACCCTACTTCATACTGTACATTGAAAAATGTAATTGAATATTGACCCATTTTTATCAAAAATATGTCAAAAATTTATAAAATGTATACATTTGTTTCTTAGATAACATCTTAGTTAATTATTGGTTTAAAATATTAGTTTTGTAAATTATTTTAAATGAACATGACAGTGGCACATGTGGTAAATTAAAAATATGCAACAGATCAAATTATCAAGTTTTATTCATTTAATACAATTTAACATTAATATAAATAATCCATTCATTGTTACTAGAGTTAGTATAGAGGACACGCTGTCACTGAGCTACTTCCACAGACCTTTTATAAATGTTATTTCAAAAAGCTCTCACTGAATTGCTAAGTTTGTACTAGTTAAACTTGACTTTGTGACCCTCTTGCCTCAGCCTCTCAAAGTGCTGGGATTACAGATGTGTTCCACATTCTGACCCCAAATTCCTCATTTCAAATAGAAACTTTATACACAGACTATTGTGTAAAGCCTTTCCTAAATGTTTGATGTAGCTTATAAATTGAATAAGTCTAATATCTTATTTCTTCTAAATATTACATTGATCAAATAATGAAAGCAAATATGATTTTAATATAGGTTTCCTTAAAATAATTAAAATTTATCAGTAGTGTTGGTAATAAACTTTAAAGTTTAGAGATAAAAGAAATACCATATGCACACTCCAAAGTATTCTAAAACTGTTCTATTTTACTCTTTACATGCAGGTGTTACAATACAGTTGTAGGACTATGGATTTTCATGTAAGCATAATAAAATTCTTACTTATTCATTTATGCTTTCAAAAAATTCACTATGCAACCTTAAATATGCATTAAGCTATGTTATATGATGTTGCTGATATAATAATTAAATATGCAGGTAAACACTGGCTTCTATCACACAAATATATGATGACATGTTTTTTGTTAAAAAAGTTTTATAAAAGCAATTTTGGAAATAGATTAATTTAAATAAATGAATATTATGGAACTTTGTTAATGAGATAATGTTTTTCTCAGTGATATAAAAAATGTAAGTTATTTGTGGATCAGTTTGTATAACAAAAGGACATTCCAACCAATCTTCAAGTAAAATGACCACATTCTCATTAATTTGCTTTCACAACTCCCCAAATGACAAAAATTAACATTTTCTTTCTTTCTTTCTTTCTTTCTTTCTTTCTTTCTTTCTTTCTTTCTTTCTTTCTTTCTTTTTTCTTTTTTTTTTACTTCAGATTTCACAGCAACAATGGAAAAAAACAGAGAGGGAAAGAAATAAGTATGTTTAAAATGAGAAATGATACATGGTAAACATAAATTAATTTCTAAATCTTTTGTTCTATTCAACCTATTCCATAAAAAGATAGAAACCAGTTTTCCATTACTTTTTTAGAGAAAGAAAAATTGCAAGTCCTTATGTTCTTGATTTAGTGTTTTATTTTGTTTTACATGTAAACACAGATATCACATCAAAGAATAAGAGCACTTGAAGTTTTCAAAAGTCCAAACTCTGAATTAAATATTTTGCATTGATTCATTGATTTTACATTCCCTACAACTCAACATTATACAGGAAAAATATACACTACGTTCTCCTGGTCCTAACTTTTGGTAAAATTTGAAAAAATGGAATGATTGTGTGCAATGGACTTAGTGGCTTCAATATGAGAAATAAATACAGTGAAATGAACAATTCAGAAGATAATTCACATACAAATTTAAATCTCAAGGAAAAGAGTAGGAAAGCTTCCATTCTAACACTGTAATCCTCATGGGATAGAGACCTGAAACAAAAATTCAGTTCAGTGGGAAATAATGTTTTCAGTACTCCCTTTAATCTGTGAATTTAATATAATTAATAACACCACATATTTGTGAGAATTACAGGATAGTGAAGCCTTATACATCTGAGAAACCTAATGGTCTTAGAGATGCATAGATTTCATCACAAAGTAAACTAATACACACTAAATCTTAGTAGAAAAGCATTTTCTAGGCAGGGAATTTTTTTTTTTTTTTACATTTAAAGAAACTCATAATTTCTTGCTTAATGCCAGTGAAAGAATTATGAATTCCAATAGGTGGATAAAGTCCTAAAGAAAGTTGGAAAAGGTTTGTTGTGCTGCTTTTCCATTATTTTATGATAAAATGTCTGGAAATATTTCATTTTTGCACAAAATTTAATTTGCAGTATCAGATACAGCTACTTGATGAATTTACAAATAATCCTGATTTTACTAAGGTTCATAAAATACTCATTTTTTCACTAATAGGTAAAAAATCAGGCAGTATTATCAACTGTAGTACATTTACAAGGCTCAAAATGGATAAAATAGATTTCAATCTTCCATGAACATAGGTTTAATATTTGGTATGTGTTGTAGTCAGGGATTGCAAGGAGAACATACAGGACCCATAATTTACAGTATTATTTATAGTGGTCACCCAAGGAGTCAAATACGAAGAAAGCACAGGAAATCTGTCCACATACTACAGACCTACAGCCAAGGGCCTAGTTCTGTGGCAATATCCTGTATGCGTTCAGTTGAAGACCTAGAGCCCACGACAATGACTCATGCAAGTCTGTTTCATAAATCTATGCCACTGTGATGAAGAATCTGTCAGTAAATTAAGGGTTCTGCACTGGAGCCAAGAAGCAATGTTCAAGATAAGGGTCAGGGCTCTCCTGAAAAGTACCACAGTCATCCTCAGTGAAAATGAGGTGTCAAACTCCTCCAAAATAAGAAACAGCCAAATTTACAGGAAGCCAATGTGAAGAATTTCTCTTAAGATTGAACAGCACACATCTTTCCCTCCATAGTCAGGAAGAGATACTCAAAATAAGGACCAAAGCTCCCCCAAAGTACACCGCAGCCATTCTCAGCAAAAAGGTCCCAAGATCCTCCAATGATGGCAGTCAAGTTCACCTGAGGAAGCTGGCATGACAAGCTCCTCCAGGAGAACCAACAGCTCCAAACAAGACTCTTCCTCTCAAGGTCTCCTTCTTTGCTGGCAGCAAAACTCAGGTGGACCATCTACACTCAGCACCCTGATGCTTCTGTTCAGCTGGTATTTCAAGCCACCACAATATTCTTTGATCATGTTATATATTTTATTAAAAAATACATGAAAAGCAGGTATATTTTACTTTAATTTGTTCTTTTAGTTATCAATATTTTTATTAAATACTCATCTCTCAATACTGAATAATATAAATGTAGAAACTGCATATGTTACCTATATAATTCCTAAAATATGTACAAAATTTTAACTTAATGGCATGTTTGGTGAAAGAAAATGATAGGTAGAATAGTGACAGCTAAGAGATACAAAGGTAGAGAAAATGAAAGTATGTAATAATTTATTTTAATGAGTATCTGATATTTTTCCTTTCTTACGATTTCAAGTCTATAATTCTATGCTTTGGGAATTTGTGCTAGAAAGCTTAAAATATATGAAGTATTTTTTTTTTAAATGCTTAGTAAAGGTTCAGGCCAAAATGAAAGTAATATATCTCCTTGTCTATTTAGCATCTTGGTCATGCTTGGAACAAATTAGTAATGTTTGAATCCAAAGAATAAGAGTGTCTCAGTAGCAGTAAGAGCTTTGGAGTGAATAACATCAAGTAAAGCTTAACAGATTTAATAAATAAACACAGAATACTGAATTTCAAATAAACAGGATATAGTCATTTATTATAAGAATGTCTTACACACACAGCTGAGAATGCAGGTAAGTGGTAGAGTGCTTGCCTATCATGCATGAGACCCTCATTTAAATCCTCAGAACCGCATGATAGAATGCCCCATGCATTAGTGACATGCACTCATGTTAAAAGAAACTTTATTGTTTAACTTACATGCAATTATATATAGATGTCCTGAACTGTATTTGGCAACCTAGTTATGATTTTCTTGATTATACCGAATGGTTTTGCATTTTACACTTATCAGTGACAATAGTTACAACATGTAGAACCAAATTACTTTTGTAGGAAAATTTTTAGAAGTTCAATGTGCATTCTCTTCTTTAATTCTCCCAATACCCTGTGGATAAATATGATTATCATAATGCCTTCTATTGAGGGAAACCAAGGAAGGAAAAGTATTAGAATCTTGTCATATATCGAATTCCAATCCTTGTACTAAATGCTTCCTCAAATGCCGTATGTGTAGTATTTCTGGGACAAGGGGCCATTGAGGTGAGTGATCCAGCAATCTGAACACAGAGCTAGTATGCTGAAGTGGGTACTGCTTGAACAGAGAGGAGACAGGTGAGTTCTTGACTGTGATGGAACATATTGGCTGGAAGAAAAACAATTCAACAGTGACATTGGGGCCCGTGCTAGATGCCTATTACTCTGATATCAGATATGGTGCTGGAGAACTTATCCATAAGTTAATTTGCACCATGGATTAATTGGTATTGAAAAGTTTGGAAATTTAATTCTGGAGGTCAGCATGTAGTCCCTGTCAATCAGTTGTTTGCAGAGCTCTTAAAAATGTGGACCAACCAGAAATCTTGGTTGATTGTGAAAAAATAAAAAGAACTGCTAACAGCTTTAAAAAGAATAGCATTGTCTTCATTCACTAGCAAGGTCAGTATCACTACGGTTTCCCCAACATCATTTAGAACTTGAATGGATATTTGACTTTCAGATACCTTCCTTCAGACTTCTAAAAAAAAGCTCAGACATATCACTAGAGACTGCACAATCATGTTTCAACTATGGGAATAATACACCACATATGCTAAAATGGTGATATATTGAAATTTAGGAGTTTATCTGGGGACAAGACTGTCATACTAGAACAAGGGTCTACAGTTTGTATCTTCTTCCATTCCTTTTACTGTGTGTATTTCTTTCTTCTTACACTTTCTCTGATATTTTCCAGTCATTCATTTTGGTTTTGCTTATTCAGCAATTTTTTCACATCCTACCCTATTTTAGGCACTATTTAAGGAGATGGTGATAAACCAGATCTATGATATAGAGTTCTCTGGATGAACAGAATCAAATCATTATTAGTTTGATTTAAAGAATTATAGCTGGAAGTGTTGACAATGTCACCCACATGTCTATGAACAGGATGGTTTTCTCCTTCAGTTTGTTGCCTGCATGCTAATGACCTGTGGAAACACCCTACCGACACACCCGGAAGTGTACTTTGCTCTGTGCCAGGCTTTTCTTAGTCCAATCAAATTGATGGATCATGTTTAATGGAATGGTCACATCAAGGAGAAACAAGGGTAAAGTTCTCCATTTCTCAGTTGCCCAAGATCTTCACTGTACACTAGAAACCCAGCATTATTGGAATTTCTGGTTAGACTTTGGTAGCCAGGCCATGACTGCAGTTTTAGATATGGAATATGTCTTGGTTACTTTTCTCATTGCTGAGACCAAATAACTGACAGTCACTGTGAAGAAAGGTTTATTTAGCTTAGTGGTTTGGAGACATCAGTCCATAATGAGCTGGCTCCAAGTCAGAATGGCATGGCTGAGGGACAACACGGCGGCTGCTGCAGATACCAAAAGCAACTAGAGCGAAAGAATAAAGGGGAAAAGCAGGCCTCCTTCCCTCCCTTACACTGTATATGCTACCTGCCCAGAGTAAGTGTAACACTCTCGCTGTCAATCTCAGAACTTGACAATGAACCAACCACAAATGGTAGACTCAGCAGCCTTGCACAGGTCTGCCTCCCATGACTGCATGAGGCTTTGGGGTGACATAGACACAAACCATAACAGAACATTACTGGCTGTAAATAAATGACAAGTGATTCAGAAATTATAACAAAAAGAATTGCCAAACTAATTCAAATATGGGCAGTTAAACTGGGCCCCTTAATGAAATAGAAATGAACAATGAATGAAAATAGAATACATAAAATTTCTTAAGAATTATCTCAGGCATTAGAAATAAATCAAAGGCTATAAAATCATAACATTATTACCTATATAAAAGAAAAAGTAAATGCCAACAAGAATTCAAAAATAAAATTCCAGGATGTATTCATTAAGTGGCAAAATCTGGAAATCGCTAGCACAATGTCTGAAGATTATTATGTTTCTTAAGTTACTCACAGAAATCCTTAATATACTGAACAAAATATGCCTCATTATGAAAATAAAGTATATTAAACATAATTCAGCAAAAATGATTATATGACCATAGACATTTTATAAATTAAATATTTCAAAATACAGTGTAACAAACAAAAGTTAATACATTCTTTTTATGTATTTTGTAAGTTAATAAAAATAGTATGTTTTTTAAAAGAAATATTTTTAACTGATTGATATTATTTTAATTCTATAGCCTGAGCTAATTTATTTCTTACTCTTTGTTCTCTGAGGATTTATTTTTGCTAGAATTTTTTTTAAAGTTCTATGTCAATTAAAATGACTTAATAAGGGAATTCTTTCAAAGGACTAACAAATTAATTTTATGTTGTGTTGCCAGAGAACTTTCTAATTATAATGGCACTGAGAATATTCATGGCTACTAAGTTTAAGGAATTGCTTAAATTCATTATGTATGTTGAGAATTCTTTTAAAGTTGTGCCAGCAAATCTACATTATAAGGTAGCCATATGCTCTTTCTTCAGATTTTTTTCTTCACACAAAATTAAAATGTATGCAGTATTTAATCTGAGTTTTACTTTTAAAAAGTTAGAAATTTAGTTTTTTAAAATGTCCACATTGCTATGTGACAATATAGTTACACACTAAATCTTGTCAGTTACTTAGTTTTTCTAAGATAACATAAGAAATGGGATATATTTAACAATGAAATCTAACAAATACGATAATGTAGTCAAAAATCTTGTAATGTTTGCCATTTAAAATTTTTTAATTTATCACCATTTTTTCTCTCTATGGTATTTGGATTGTAATTATTTTTACAAAAAATTTTTGCATCTACATAATAATGAATTTGCAGCTTTATCAACAATTATGAAGTAAAATCTGGCCAAAATCTAGCAGCAATAAATAAATAAACAAATAAATAGTACACAAAGCTATTTTAAAAGTTTGTAGGGTTAGGCTAATACGAATGTAAAATAGTAGTTTCTGAATTTTCCTGGATGTACTCTCTGTCTGTCTGTCTGTCTGTCTCTCTGTGTTTCGGACTCTTGATATAGATGTAGATTTAGATGTAGACATAGATAATAAATATAGATGTGTATATAGATATATCATGTCTAGAAATCGATCTGTTACTCTGTAGGATAAAGTTTAAGTTTTGTTAAAAAAAGATTAAACACTTATTTTAGAGTTTGCAGTTCTAATGTAATAACATATATAGCCTTGGTTATAAATGCAAGAGATGGAGGAAGGAGGGAAATTGAAAGGGCAACAGAATAATGGTAAAAAAAGAATTAGAAAGTGTTATCTGCATGCTTCCACTCTTCAGGAGGAATGCAATCATTATGCTCCCAAGCAAGTACCAATGTACAGTTTTTATAATCCATGATATTAAAAATTATCCTTGAAATTAGACTTTAATCTGAAGTATTTCCATGCTAATTGTGTAGCACATAAATTTAGTCATTTTATAAATATAGTCAAGAATTATAAAAATAGCATCATAAAATTTTCATGAAAGTACTACTTTAGAAAAATATAGTATCTCTGATGTTTTTTGTCAAAACTTTTTACTGAAATATTAGTAAGAGAAGTCTAAGACATCCGTATGTTAAAAGCTCTAACATTAGAAGTCAGTGTACAAACTGACATCCAGAACCTAAAATGAAATTTTTAGACCATGAAGATAATAGAATGGACTAAGAGACATGCTAGGCAGGTTTCCTGTGGTTCATTATTTTCCACAAACAATAAAATGGAGAATTAATTTACCTTTTTTGGTTACATGGTTTAGGACTCATAAATGAGCTTAAGAGAAATGTTGTATATCTGCCTATGGACACTATTTTAGGATAGACGACATGTTGTAGGTTTTACATCATCCTTTTCCCATATGTAATAGTACTGCTATTTTTACATCCACTCCAGAATTCTCAGAAAGGAATGATTTAAAGTATTGTGCAGAATTCAACTTTGATACAAACTTTCAGAGCTAAAGTTGGATGTGAACGAGTGAGCAAAGGATGCATTTTATAGTTTAGGATTTATCTGTAATCAACTATTTGGGGAATCAGTTTTTAAGAATTCCATGTAGGAAAAGAAAAAAAGAAAACTTGTGGTATAAGTTCTAAAGCAATGTACTGGCTGAATTTTTGCCAGGTACTAGAAATCATTCTTGAAGTAAATCACAATTTTTTTCTTTAGCAGTAGGTCAGAAAAACACATTTAAACACTTCAGAAAAATAAAGCCAGGATAAAAAAGATCTACTTTCATTTCTGAAGCTTTAAAGCTCTATGTTAGCTATGTACTGCTAGAACAAAGTGTCGAGGATAATCACCTTCTGAGGTGGAACATTTTATTTTGACTGACAGTTTATTTTTTCTTTCTTTTTCATTTTTTGGTGTTTTTGTTTTGTGAGACAGGCCCTTGCTAGCCCAGGCTGGTCTTGAATTCCCAGTAGATTCACCTGCCTCAGTTCCAGTTCAGATTAAAATTTGCACCACCACACACACCCCTTCTCCTTTGGCCTTTTTACCTTTGAGCCTGTGGCAAAGCAACACATTCTGTGGGTAGAACATCCCTGAGGAGCCTCCATCTCACATGATCACCAAGTTGAAAAAGAAGACACTCAGAGGGAGAGACCAGGGTCCCAATGCCCCTACAAGTGATCTATTCTACTTAAAAATAATCTTTCCCTCCTTGTCTTTCAGAACTACAAATGCATTAGTTAATAACCAATGTTAGTTATGAAAAAGAAATCATCAAGAATTTAACTAAAACAAACACAGGTAAAATAATTAAATCAAGGTGCAAAGTGAGTATGCAGTATTCCTGAAGCCCTTCCTTCTGTACAATTACCCAGTTCAGACTCAAAGAGATTGGAGTGACATAAAATTTGGCAAGGTAGAGGAAATACCACTTTATTATGCCAAGTCCTGGAAGTTAAAAGTACTGTTTGGGCTTTGAAAGAGAAGGAGGAAAGGATTATCTTTAAATAGAATATGAATCTAACTTGAGAGTGCGGTTAAATGTTTTATCACTGAAGACAATAGCAGTCTGTAATCTTCCCAAAATATCTCTAGGGTCATAAATTAACATTCTGGGGACGATGCTTTAAAGAAGTCACTGGAGAACTATAAAACGGTGTCAAGTTCATCGCTCTCCAAGTTTAGACTGCTAAATAAATCAGTTACCCGAGGAAGCAATAGAAACAATTGGAGCAGAAATGGTAATACAATCATGCCTGAAGAGAATAATTCAAACCTGAAAAAAAAGGTCTACATTCTAGAAGAGGTCAGAGGTCTCCTACAAATCAGTGCACAGTACCAGAGATGTGCGTTCATGTTGTCAGAGTCTACAGATGTGAGCAGGAAGCCATAGGGAAAGTGTCCGAGGAACAGTAAGCACAAACAAAAATGTGGGTTGAAAACAAAATATTTGGTAGAGGACACCTAGAATTAAGTTTGAGAAAGTGACAAAAGTTTCCCTGACATTGTGTGTATCAAAATGTTAAATATGACATCTTTGGTTTTCTTAAATTTTCCCAAGTTTTAAACTTTTTTTGACTTTTATTATACCTATTTCCAGACCATAATGACTATTACACTGCAGACTTGACTCTTGTACAAAACACATTGCAATTGTTTGTCCCCCTTTTGTCCACCCCTTTTTATTTTTGCAGTACCAAAATAATTTGTCTGTCTTATAAGACTTTATAAATTTACACACACATGCACACACATACACACACACACAGATTTTAAACCACAGTAACAGGCTCGAACACGTAAAAACATATATGACAATTGTATTAAGTCAAGGTACAATTTTAGATACATTGTCCTCACTGGTTTACAATACTTCTTTTTCATTCTCTTTTTTCCTATCATTAGTATTTTATGTTATATCTTTGAATATATATTAAGTTTGTCACATAAGAGAAGCAAGGCGATATCTAAATTTGTGTGCTGATTTAGCTTATTAAACATTAAACTTTTTTTTTTAATTTTAAAGACAATAAAATAAAAGATGGCAGAACAGAGCAGATCAGGACAGGACAACATAGGCAACACAGTACTTTACATTAAGACAACTGGATATTAACAGTAGCTATCACAGTATCTCTTTCTCTGCTATAGTTGAGCATAGTTTCAAATACAATAATATCAAACATACCAAAATAGTATAAAACCATTCAAAGAGTGAAAGAATTACAGGGCTTTCTGAACTGAATAACAGAAATGATCAATGGGTACTATAATATCTCATTTTCAATAAAAATTGTTTAAACTATCACACATATTCAAATTCCAATAAGACACAATGTGATAGATAGAACCAATGGTAGTAGAAGAATAAAAGCATGGTAGGACTTCTAAGAAGGATGATATTAAATCAGCAATAGCTGTCATAATGTTTTTTTCTTCAAAACAGCTGTTCATATCATCACGCATGATATAGTCAAACAAAACAGAATAAAACCATTCCAACTGATGAATGAAAACATTGAAAGGCTTCAAAGCTATCAGATGGGGACTCATGCTTACCATAAAATCTTATATACTCTTATCAACTCTCATACTAGGGAGACTATACAGTATTTACACATGTGAGTTTGGTTTATTTTGCTTATGACAATGGTCTCAAGTTGTGTCCATTTTTTTATAAATATCTCAATGTGATCATTCTTTATAGCTGAGTAGTACTCTTGTATAAAAATGCCACAACTTTTTTATGCATTCCTCCGTTGATGGGCACTTAGGTTGTTTCCAGGATCTGGCTATTACAAATTGTGTTGCTATAAACATGGGTGCACATATATCACTGTGGTATGATGTTTTCAGATCTTCTGGGAATATGCCTAGAAGTGGAATTGCTTGGTCAAATGGGATCTCCAGATCCAGCTTTTTGAGGAATCTGCAGACTGACCTCCACAGTCGTTGCACCAGTCTACACTCCCACCAACAGTGTAGAAGAGTTCCTTTTTCCCCACAGCCTCTCCAACACTTGTTTTTGGTAGTATTTTCTATCCTGACTATTCTCTCTGGAGTGAGATGGAATTTCAGTGTGGTTTTAATTTGCATTTCTCTCATGACTAATGATGATGAACATTTTTTCATGTATTTTATTTGCCATTCATATTTCTTCATCTGAGAACTGTGTATTCATTTCAGATGCCCATTTATGGATTGGGTCTTTGAATTTTGAGGGTCTGATTTTTTTAAATTCTTTATAAGTTCTAGACAGAAGTATACCGTATAGTCTCCCACCATGAGAGTTGATAAGAGGAACTGTCCATGAAGATTTTTTCCCAATTTGTGGGTTTTCTTTTCACTCTGCTGGAAACCTCTTTTGACATGCAGAAACTCTTTAATAAGATGTAGTCCCAGTTATTGATTCTGGGAAATATTTCCCGTGTAGTTTGGTTCTTGTTCATGAATTCTCTTCCTACCCCTATATCTTTGAGATTTTTACCTGCTCTGTCTTCCAGGAGTTTTAGTGTTTCTGTTTTAATATTTAGATCTTTGTTCCATTTAGATTTTAGTTTAGTATATGGTGATAGACATGGGTCTAGTGTTAGTCTTCTGCATATGGATAGCCTATTTTTCCAGCACCATTTGTTAGTGAGACTGTCATTCTTCCAGTGAACATGTTTGGGCCCTTTACCAAAGATAAGGTGGTTGAGTGAGTTTGTGGTTGTGGTTGTATCTTCCAATCTATTCCACTGATCTTCAGGTCTGTTTTAATTTCAGTATCATGTTGATTTTTTTACTGTAGCTTTGTAGTATAAAGATAGGAAAAGAGGAAGTTAAATTATCATTATTTGCAGATGACATAATACTTTACATAGAAGACCCCCAAAACTCCATTGAAATACTCCTAGATGTAATAAATAAATTCAGCAAGTTAGCTGGATACAAAGTCAATACTCAAAAATCAATAGTATTTCTATACACTAACAACAAAAGTACTGAGAGAGAAATAAGAGAAGCCACACCCATTATACTAGCATCCAAAAAAATGAAATACTTAGGAATTAATCTCACAAAAGAAGTAAAAGAGCTATAGAGCAAAAATTATAATCCCCTGAAAAAGGAAATCGAAGAGGACCTCAGAAAATGAAAGACATCCCCTGTTGATGGATAGGAAGAACAAACATTGTAAAAATGGCCATTCTCCCAAGATTACTATACAGATTCAACACAATCCCAATCAAAATACCACTAGCATACCTCATAGATATAGAGAAATCACTCTTAACATTCATCTGGAACCAGAAGAGACCTAGAATAGCAAAGGCAATTATGAGCAACAAAGGCAAGGCAGGAGGCATCACAATCTCTGACTTCAAATTATACTACAAAACATTAACTTTTCAGAAATAATCTATTTTGCAACATACGACTCAAGTTTATCCTTCATTATGACACAGCAGCCCCCGCTGTGTATAAATACCACTTTCTTCTTATCCATTCATCTGTTGGTAGACATACAGACCACCAGCAGATGAACATAACAATTTCCTGCTAGATATCTTCACAAAAATTTTAAAGTCCTGTGCCACAATGATGTGTCCATATCTAAGTTTATAGCAGCATAACTTATAAGAGCAAATATTGGTTTTCCAAAATTTCATGTAAAGTCTATAGCTGAAAATGGTGGACAGTTCTCTAAATGCCGTCACATTCTAGACAGAGCAAGAACAATGCAATCTTTCAGGAATGATCAAAACATGACAGAATTGGTCTTATAAGGGTACATAAAAGATGTCTACTCAAAGCAAGTAAAGTATATTGTCCTCAAGTTAAAAGCATTTGAGTTTTGCACTTTCACAGACACAACTGCAGCTACTGGTAGAAACATTCATAGATACAAATTGCAGAAGCAACTCACAGCTATGTCACCATTTTAAGATCATTGAAAAGGAAAAAATAATAACTATACTACCACTTAAGTAAAAATAAACATGGTCTATTTATAATATTTTAATATTTGTATGTGGGTTTTTATATTTGTTACATTGTATATTTGTATCAAAGGTGAAAAGAGTCACCATGTCAGACTTAGGAACAAGTTTGCTTACAAACTTATTCTACCAGAATAGAATTTGTTCATGAGTCAGGGACTCACTCTGCAAAGACTATAATGAGTATAGAAAATAGTGAATCATTGGCTTCAGGTATCTAAATTCTATGTCTTTCCCATGTCATCACAGTGTTCCTGGAAATGAAAATGCAAATGCATTTTCTTCTACCTTCATGCCCATGCTTTTGTACTATTAGAATTGTGAGTCATTGTCTCAAAACCACTAGGGAGGGCACTCTTCTTATCTATGCCCACTTGCTGATACCAAGCAAAAATGGCTCTAAGGGAGTCCATTGCAGAACCTGAAGTTTTCAACAGGAGTAAGACACTGGTGCTATGTCAACCTTTGTAGATGGCTGAGAGCAATACCTCTTTGAAAGTTTCCTCTCTGGACTTATATGAAGACTTGAGAGAAAAATCACAATAAACTGTATGGGATATTTTTAAAATGTGGGACAGAGAGAGGTGTCAGCAAAAAAAAAAGGCACTTTGGGCTAGATTTCAAATGAGCAAGTCTAAGTTAAAAAGAAAGGTGAAAATGTGGATGAAGAGGAGGGTGAGAATATCCAATGCATCTCTCGTATCAGACAATACTCTTGCATTGGGAGCCCTCCGAATCTCAGGATGGTTTATTGAGGAAAACATACATCTAGAGGAGTTGCAACTGTATGAGAAAAATCACGTGTGAGTGAGCGAATGATTCCTGAATCATGCGCTCCTTGATTCCTTGCCCCTGAACTTCTTCAATTACATGGGAGGATACAATGCCGTTACAATTTATGGACAATGACCACACACCTTCCTATTCCAATTGGAAAAGTATGGGGAAAAGGATGCTACTAGCAACTTTGTTGAAGTTGGATTTTCCTAAGCACAACGAGATATGTAATCATCCTTTAAAATTAATTTGAGTCTGTGTTCTTATAATAACTATATTCAGTATCTTCACTGACATTTAGATTTATTAATTAGATTTTACATGATACGTAGGTAATTCTATAGAATAAAAAAAGGTAGATAGCCAAGGACTTAGACTTGAAATTCTTACTTCCTACCTTAGGAGGTTTCCTACAGCACTGTTCTTACACGGAGGAACATTTGCTGAAGGCAAGATCATAAACTAAGAAACTGGCAAGTTACTTGTTGTGTTAAGTGCAAATGATAATATGTGAGCAGTTGATCATATTGCATGTCTTGCTATTATGTGAACATCAGAAGATCTAAAACACTACCATTCATTATATCTTCAGATTTACTTTTACTATGTTGGTTTTCTCAAAGGTTTTGGAATTTTGAATTATGAACTAATCTTACCTGTAGAAACCCTATATCTCCAGAATCCCTGGATTCTTTGCTGTTAACTCTATTCTGGGAATATAATTCACTGGGTGCCACATTTTACTTTACATTTTGCTGCAAATTTGCTAATCTATGTGAGTCAAATAAATATGAAACCCCAAACCTCTGTTCATAGTTATGGATTCTAAGGGATTATTATGAGATCAGAATGGGAGCCCCACTTCATGATAAAGGCAGCATAAATTCATGCATGTCACCACTGGATTTTTGTTGGTAGAGTTAATCCGGGACTTTGAGTATCTCTGACTTTCATACTACCCAAACTAGAGACAGAAACGGATACTAGAGATTACTTAGACCGCAGTATTAAGGGAAACTTGTGGTTTAGTCCATTTTCTGTTTCAGAACCCCACTAATTGGGTACATCATAGGTCTTAGAAGTTTATTTAGCTTGC